>JANHGN010027309.1:49745-67026 GCA_024605025.1 Megaceryle maxima
TGTGTGGGCTGCCCTGGGTGACCCTGCTCTGGCAGGGGGGTTGGACTCGATCATCTCCAGAGGTCCCTTCCAACCCCACCATTCTATGATTCTATGTGCTGGTTTTGCAGATGCTGGCTTGAGCCTGGCAAAGCTTGTAGCAGAACACATGAGCTACCATGTGAGTGGCTACGCTGGTGCCAGGGCCAGGCTGGGCTGGCAGCGGCGTGACTGGGAGACGGCAGAGCAGGTCCCAAGCTGGCGAGGTCTGTGGGGCTCAGGGCACCAGAAGGACTCAGTAGGAGCCAGTTCTGGTGCAGAAACAGTAATATTGTCTGGGCTTTCTGGGGTCCATATTACTCTGGGTAAAGGAGAAAAAGGGACATTTCTGTTTCTTCAATGCTTGCATTTGTTTGCTGCTCTCCACTTCCAGTTCCGCCACCTGATGGCAGCTTTTAAATTCTGATAAAAGAATTGTGTGTTTGTTACCCAGAAGCACAGCTTTGGTCAGCACTTTCAGCTTCCAGCAGAATGCAAGTATTAAACCAGTATAATCTTTTATAGTACTTCAGATAGCTTACTTTTTGTAATGGCAAAGTGATTTAGAAGGTGATCGCTCCAAACACTAACTGCTTTCATTTCTCCTAAACATTATAAAAGCGTGACAACTATTTTTTTGCAAGTGATCTGGTGTAAAACATCTTCCAAGTGCTGCTGTCTGTGATCTGCTTCTTCACTGTTGCAATGACAACTTTGTCCGTACAGAGGAAGAGTTAATATTTTATTTCCATAACCCATCATTAAGGAAACGAGGTGATACTGCCCTGCTAGCAAGTGGCCTTATAAAGGCCTTGTGTGTAACCGAAGATGTAAGGAAGCTGTAAGTCAGGAATGGCCAGACACCAGAGCTGAATCACAGTTGAGTAACCTGCTGCAGAGAAGCCTGTCACTTGACCTGGGTTTTGAAGTTGTAACTGAGTGATCCACCATCTGGAAGGCATCTCTGAGAAAGGTGTCTAGTGCTGAACACGAGCCTCTGAGTGCCAGAAAGCTCACAGCACACTGCAGCACAGTAATTTATAGGTTAGTTTTGCTTTAATGCTCTTACTGTCCTTTGACAGCTTCATTTTGCTAAATGAAAACATGTTGTGTCCACAGTGGAGGTGACTCACAGATTCCACTCAGAACTCCTGGAAGGCTTCAGTCTTTCACCTGCTGTGTGCCTGCATATCTTCTGCTTATTTCAGCTCCTCCTACAACGACCATAAGGAAACTGGCCATAAGTGTCAATGCAAATCTCAAGGGAAGTACCCAGAGTCTTAGGATGCTGCTGGTTCCTCAGGTTTCTAGATCTGCTGACATGTAGCTGCTTAGTGCTTCTCAGCGTTGGTCGGTACCTGAAGAATTATTGTATGGTGAAGAGGTGAAAGCTGAACCAAGCTGTTGAGCATCAAAAGATTTGCTCTGTATGCAAGTGAAAGATGTTGGGGCCGTATCTTTGTAAAGGCTGGTCTGATTTCTAAGTGTGAGTTTGCTGGTCAAAGTTGTTGATCTCTGCTTGCTGCAGGCTGGGTAGAGCATGGGTGTGGAGAATTAGATCAAGTTATAGAGAGGAGAAAAACTGATGAGCCTTGGAAGGGTTCCTTGCAGGTAGGCACTGACTTGAACTTGCACTTTGTCTTTAGAAGTGGATAATATCTTTCTTACACTCCCAGTTAAATACTTACTGCCAAATTTATGGGATGTTTTGCCTTTTAAATCTAAGATGAGGAAGGACAAGCAGACAGTGTCTGCACTCGTGGATCAAAATACAGAGGGAAAATTTATAGATTCTATGATTCTGTGATTCTGTATGAGAACCCATCCTTAGCAGCCCTGTTATGTTAAGCAAAAACATCCCTCTCCCTGCCACTCTCTGTGTCCTGAAGAGAATCCAGTGCTCACATCTCTGAGGAGCTAATTTTCTCATCTGGTTGAATAGCAAGACCCAAATTGGGATTAACAGTCACCAGAAATTAAGAAGCAAGTGCTCTGCTGTTACGTGATCATTTTGTGCCTTCTTGCTGAGATTTTCACCAGTTCCATTTTTTTTTTCTGAATTCTGAGTGCTGTTCATTAACATAATTATTTCACTGCTGAATGACAGCATGTTTTTACACACTGCTGTCACTTCTAGCTTCGCTTTGAAAGGAGAGATGATTCTCCTCGCCAGAAATGGAACTGTTGTGCTGTATGGTTTATACTTCCAGAAATTCCTTCAGGGCTTCAGTTTGTATTTGATTTTTGGCCAGTTTGCAAGAATATATGATCCAATCGATCCAGTGGTGGTTTTAATTGAAAACACACATACTTTGTATATATTAAAAAAGGAACATTTGCATGTAAGGAAGAGCCTGTGGAAATGTGTTTGAGAAGTCTTACCTGCAGCTGGGCATAGAAAAAAAAAAAAAGGACATAATTTTGTGTGTATCTATGGTGCATTTGTTTCTTTTTTATCGATGTACGTCAGAGGTCCGAATGGAAATAAAGCACTATGCAGGCTAATTAAATCAGTGCCTTTGTGGAAGAACTTCGTTTCTGGAATTGCTCTTGTAAATCTGAGATGTAAACAAAAACGTAGTTATTTTTATATCATTTCCCTTTGCCTTGTGTACGTGATTCTGGAATTTGGAGAGTTGTGTTTATGCCTCTCTTTATAGCAGAATATTTGCACGGCTGAATTTTTATTGAAGCATAATTCCTGGTTTCCTCAGAGCTGAGCAAGGCTACTGTACAGTGGGAACACACATTAATGTGAGTTGCTCTGAAAGGCTGTTCATTTTAAAGCCATCAAGGCAGCAAATTGTCCTCGAGTGTTTCTTCATTAAGAGTTGTTGGTTATTTTGCTAGAAATGGCTGCTTCAGCCACAGAAAGTAAACGGGGAGCTTTTCCTGAAAGAAGGATCTGCAAAGACCAGCATTTAGCCCTTGGGACCTTTACTGTCCCCCCTTCTCTTGCCCCTACCTAGCTGGGGATGCCGCAGGTACCGCTGCGTTTCGTTCTGTTTTGTCTCACCCGTGTGCCGAGATGAGCGGTCCCCAGGGTCACTTTTTATCTCGGGCTGGCTTTAGTTTATTCTTTCTGGGCTGGTTTGTAGCTTCCTCACAGACTATGAGCTCGTCCTGCTGGTTCCTTTAAAATGCAGATCGCAAAGATGCTGCCCGTCTTCAAAGTTCAGAGTCTAAATGGACTGTCCAGTTGTGGATGTGGCCCTTGCTCCCATTAATGTGAAATCCCAGCTCTTCAGAATAAACCTGCTTTCTAGTGAATTCCAGTGAAATAATAAAAGCTACTCTGCGAGGAGTGCAGCTTCCGTGGTGTGAATAATCAGACCCACTTCTGCTGAAGTGCAAAAACTCCCTTTTCTTTTGAGAGCAGAGCCCAGAAGCATGGAATTTTAAAAGCAAACTAATCTTTTAAGGCTTCCTGTTCATTTTGATTGTGCTTATTGCTTCTTACCTCTCTGAGTTTGTGTTTTTTAACTGTTCTCTGAAAAAGCAACTATTGTAGACTCGACCCTTTTTTATACCACTAATATAATCTAAAGGGTTAGCACAGGTCTTTATAGCTACAGATTGTTTTCTAATACTTTTTTTTCTTTATAAACTAAGGGCAGGACTGTACACGAAATCTCTGTTACTGTATTTGTGCTTTGTACTCATGTACTTGTTGACTGTTTTACAAGCCAGTAACGTAGTAGCCACAGGCTAGGAAGCTTGCCCAGAAATCTGGCATATTTAATTAGTGCTAGTAAACAAGCAGAGTTTCAAATTTAATTTTTTCCTTCTTTAATTCCTATAAACCTCAAGCTATTTAAAACTTAATTTTGACACCAGTTTCGTTTATGCAGTTGGATAATACTGAAACAGTCCACAACCACAGATGGAGTAGTCCCAGTCTATTCCAAGGGAGAAGGGAAGAGAAGTTGGTTTGCTTTAATAGTATTCAAGGTTGCCCTAAAACTGTAAATGATAATCTTCAGGTCATCCACTACCCATTTTCTTTTTCTTTCTGTTAGGCTGAGTGTTTCAGGATGGGGAAATGGTCCTACCGTGAGTTTGGCCATATAAAGGAAGAGGGTTGGGTTTGTTGTCATCCAGGGCTTTTGCAGAATGCAAGTTAGGGAGGCATCTGAACTCTGTCAGCTGCCACAGGCAGCTTGCTGCTCCTGGGCTCTGAGGTCTACCTCCCTACCCAGGTGCCACAAGCAGCAGAGGGTTTATCTGCTGTCTGCTCTCTTGCTTTTCAATAGCAGCCTGTGATCCCTGCTGAAAATGGTTCTCCACTGCTGCTTTCACCAGTAGAGACCACTGAAGTCTGAATGACATTTCTCCTGTTTCACTGCCGAAGCTGCGCTGTCTCCAGACATGTAGTGTGATGATGTCTCCTTATCACAGCAGTAAAATATTTGGTAATTTTGGCCCAAACTGGTCTTTGTGCCTGCAGCTAAGAAAATAAATTAAAAAACAATATAAAATCAGTATTTATATTGTGAAAATGCCCAACGAGCAGAGTCATCCAGACAGCTTTTTCCTCAACAGTGGGAGGTTTCTTGTTGTCTTTTTAAGTGAACAGTGACTGTCTCTTCGATATTATAAAGGCAGCTTCCTTTGTGAAGTTAGATAACACGTGCTGGGCTGGGGGGGAACAGCATTCTTGTTTGTGCAGAGTTTCTCAGTCAGCAGTAACTGTCCTGGGGAAGGAAATTCACCTGCTGCTCAAAGTACCATCTCACTGCATTGAATTCGCCAGGATTTCCCTCTGCCCTCTGCAATATCCCAATGCCATATTATCACTCTTCAAAGGGAGTGAAATTCCTCTGGCCCAAACTTAAGCTGTTATTCAGGTCCTAGTAACGGGGGAAAGATGAGAAGGGTCTTTGGACATCCAGCTGTGTCCTCAGTGCAGTGTTTTTGTTCCGTTGGGCTTAGTGCTGTAGTCCTCCAGCTTCAGTGCCCTCCTGAAAGCATTTTAGGTGTAAGCTCAGTTCCTTACAGTAATATGAAGCAGCAGCTTCTGTTATAGCTATTAACAAATCTGGAAATTTTAAATCATGAGTAATCTGGTCTAACCAGAAACTAATCCAATGAGGTTGTAACCGCTGTAATTACTTGTTTAAAAAAAATGCAAATTTGGACTCGGACTGGATATTAAGCTCTTCTTGTGGTAATGATAGATTTTTTCTGTGTCTTGTCTTTTTTCCTTCTTTTTTTTTTGTCCCCCTGATACTTAACGTTCGTCAGCCCGTGGTATTTCTGATGGTATTTTGTAAAATGCCAGTTAGCTGTTAAAAGAATTAATCATGAAAGCCTTTTGGGTTAAAAAGATGAGAGAGGTCTGCAAGTGACTTCAGTCTGGCTTCAGTTCTCCTTCGGTTTTAAATTCTGCTGTCACTCTGCAAAAAAGAATGCCACGTCTTGGAATGTTAAGGCTTTGTTTTAATGGAGTTCCTATTTGATAGTGTCAAAATATTGGCTGATAAATTAAAGAGTATAATTTCTTTTAAACTAGAAAAGAACACAAGTATCTGTCTATTCCTGGTGTGATGTTCCTATCACTTGGGGTGTTTTTTTCCCAGCAGAGCTGGGCTGTCCTCTAATGCTGATGATGTCCCTGATGGTTCCCTGTCCTGAAGTCTCATGGCTCAAGGTTGATGTTGCCCTAAATCCAGGCTAGCGTGCGTGTGAGGATGTCTGACTGCGTGGGCTGAGTCATGACTTTGGTGTCAGCCGGTTGGGAAACCCCTGTGTTTTTCTGTAGGGAAGCAAGATTCATCAAGTCCCACTGCTGATACCTTAGTGGAGTTTCCCTTAAAACTTATTTTTCCTCTGTGTACCCCTTCGGCACTGCTGAGGTGTGGAGCAGCCTGTGTCCTGGCAGTCACAGCCAAGCTCCTTCTGCAGTGGTGGCAGAGCCAAGTTCTGTGCCCACTTTAATTTCTGCCAGAGATAAAGCTGTTTTCATTACGTGATTAAATATTTGATGCTTGCAGTTGTTGGAATCTTGTCAGGGTGAGGCGTGGTCGTTGTGTCGCCAGACACTGAAGTGTCCAGGTTCCAGTGGAGTTGAGATGTGAATAAATCAAACCATAAAAGCTTACTCTGAATCAAAAGCGAGGCAGAAGCAGTAGGTTCCTGGGGGAAATCAAAAGGAAACACAGGTCAAAGCATCAGCTGGGGAAGCTACAGACCCTGGAGGAGCAGGAGCTAGGTATAATTTACTTACAGGAGATGAAGGAAAGGAGCGTTGCCAGATTTACTGCAGAAAACATCCTTTGTGAGCTGGATTTGGGTAGCTTTGGGTAACCTGAGCCATGAAACTTGAATTTTTCCCATCTTTGGAGTCAAAGCTCATGTCATCTTGCTTTCTAGGCTGTAAGTCTTGGAGAGAGCCAGGTGCTGCTTTGTCTAACACAACAGATATTGCTCTTTTCTTTCTTCTTTCTCTCTCTTTTTCCTTCTAATCCCGGCGACCTGCTGTCGGACTCTTGTCAGGTTGTTCTGCAGTCCTGCAAAACTTGACTGTTTTGAATGCAAGTATCTTCTAAAGAAAGACTCACAAACAGGCACCTTCCATCGTAAGAACCCATTTGCTTGTCGAGTGAAGATCCTAGGGAAGGAAAGTGGGTGTCCAGGTGTGGCCTATGCACAGAAGCAGATTTAAAGAGGGATTTTTAGCTTTAATAAACGGGTGGTGCAGAGGTAGGTGATTTTCCTGGGCTACCTGGAAGGCTACTCGCAATGGGAAACCCAAAGGTATGTGAGACACCTTCAGTTTGTCCTGCTCCTGGGCCATCTAAAGTAGAAGGGGAATGCTTATAATGCTTATTTTGACCTTTTTTCTTTTTTTTTTTTTTTTTCTGCTTTGACTTGCAACTTGAGGTTGGGGGAGGGAGGAATTCTTTTGCCTGTGTGTTTCAGTAGTCCAAAGGTTTGCCATCACCTTAAACTCCCAAATGTTGCAGACCACAGATTCTACGTAAACCCCACCTCCCCTGGGAGGTGCAGAAGGTGTGTGGAGCGTTGTCGAGCAAGGCTGCGAGCAGCCGGTCACTCTGCCAAGTACCATTTTGTTTGCCTTTGAGTCTAGGCCAGTGACGTAAAGAACTTGTGGCAGCCTTGCTGCATTTAAGCTGTATATTGCTCGTGACCTCCAGCTTTGACCCAGTATTCAGTTTCGCTGTTTCCCATGCACTTACTGTAATTATTTGATTTAAGGAAATATATCATATGTCTACTGCTTAGCCCTTTGGGAGCTGGCGTAGGAGGGATCAGCAGGAGCTGCTGTTCTTCAGTAGCCTCTGTACAATCCTCCAGCTTCAGCTGTTTGCTTAAAACTTGTTCCTCTTATGTGTTATCATCCTTTCAGCCCTGGTGATCTTAGGGAACGATTTTTTACTAAGGTGAATTTCCGCGAAGCAGGAAGCAAAAGGAACTGAAAATTGGAAATGATTAGGGTTGCCAGGTGCAGACTTGTATTTTTTTTTCCCCTCCTTCTTTAGCAAAGAAAGCAATTCCCAAAGCTCGATTAAATCTCTTAAATCACAGTTTAGCCCAGCATAAGAAAAATAAGCTCAGTTCTGAACCAAGTGACTAAGCCCTGTCCCGTTGAGTTGGAATTAAATTGGTTATAGTGTGCAATAATCTACTTTATTGTCATCCTGGCCTTAACTGTAGCATAAGATGATTACATTCAATGTGTATAATAATAAGGCTTACACTTTGTATATACTGCTTTAAATATTTTGGCAGACCATAGAAAGAACCTTTACGTGCAAGGCTTGATTAATCCTTTTCCTCTGTGTATAGAACAAGTAGCTGCCAGAGCTCAAGGGTAAAACCAATTAATAATGTCTCTGGCAGTCCCCGCCCTCCTCCGCAGTGTATTCTCTTCTGTTCGCTCCAAACTGCACTTATTATCCTTTTGGTCTCTCTCTTGCTTTCCCAGTTTCTGCGTAGCAATTGGAGTATTCTACCAAACAGCAATCTAGTATAAAAGAGTCCAGTATAAAATGTTTGCATGAACTCTGCTTTTTCCAGCGCCAGGCAAAGAGGAAAGGGGCAGAGGCATTGTGGGGAGCCCAGCCCCTGTGTTATTTCCTTCAGCTCTTAGCACTGAGTATGGCAGAGTAGCCCCTTAGAATCAGGTTGAGGGGGGGAAATGCTCTCCCCGTGCTCCCGGGGGGATGCACGTGCACCTGGAGATGTGGTCTGCACGCCCGGGGAGTGCTGCTCGCACCTGGGGGGTGAGGAATTACTGTTCTCGTTTTCAGACGGGGGAAGCTGAAGCAGAGCAAGGAAAATCATTTTGTGTATGGGATTTTTTTTGTTTGTTTTTTTAACATGGAATGAGCTGGCTGCCCAGCCATCGGCACCCTCGCCGTGTGACGTCGAAGTCAAGAGAGATGTTAATGTTAAAGCACGGTGTGGGTGCCAAGAGGAGGACTGTTTCTCTGGGAGGTCCCACCGGCTTATTCTAAACCCTTACTGCCCTTGAACAAATATCAATCCCGAGTTCTGACTGCTAACCTCGACTTTTTCTACTAGAGAAAATTATTTAATCTTTGGCTTTCAATGAAAGTTGGTTCCTTTACCAAAAGTTTTCAGCATGTTTTTGTCAGAATTAGGTTCCTAGTTTCTATTATAGTCTCATGGGTATATTAATAATATAATACAACAAAGAAAAATGGCTCGCGGGGAAGGATTTAAATGAAAATATTTATTATTCAGAAGGCTTTCGAGCAACTTAGGTCACTAGATCAATAAAACATTTTCATTTGGAAAGTACTCCCCATTCCTGACACGGTGTCTCCAGAAGCAGCGACCGGGAGGATGGCTCCAGGGTGGTTACCAGGGGAAGCTGATGCTCGGCTGTGAACGTGGCCTGTCCTCCCTTGCCCGGTCCTCAAGGGCCCAAAGTGCATCTTGTCCTCCTGTCTTTGTAAATAAAGTTGTTAGAAACTGGAGGAAGGGAAGTGGTGAGTGGGTGCCTCTGAGCTGGGATGTGGAGCTCAGGGTCAGCCGGGGCCCAGGGCACATGTTTGTGAGACACCTCGTAATAACCTAACACCGCCTTCGAATCTCAGGTGACTGCTCTTCCGTGCTCCTTTCCTCTTCACGCCACCGAGGCATTCCTTCCTCACAGCCCCAACTGGACCACCCGAGAAGCATCCTCCCCTCGCTGAGCTCTGCTTGGGGCAGAGGGGCTCTGGAGGCCCCGCAGGCGGGTGGGAGGGGGCCCGGGGGTCCCAGGCTGCGTCGCTCCGGCTGCTGCGCTTCAGCCCGGAGGTGGCAGCATTTCACTGGTGGGCAACGGAGCCCAGGACACAGTGGGGACATTCATCTGGCTAAGTGCTTTGGGATCGTTTTGGCCAAAAGCACCGTGTTAAAAAAAAAAAAAAAAAAAAAAAAAGGAAAAAAATTAAGGTCATAAGGTGTCTGGGAGTTTTGAAGAGCCAAGGTAACAGTGCTCTTTTATTATTAGAGAGCTTACAGCCAAGAGCTGTCCCGTAAATGAGCAATATGATTTAGGGATTTTTATTTATTTATTTTCCCTTCCCTTTAAAAGTAGGAATGCTCGAGACATTAAAGGTGCTCTGGCAGCTTTTGCTGTGAGACTTCTCTCTGTGTTGATCTGTACACTGGCTTTGTACCAACAGGAGAGCAGCACCTCTGTGCAGACGGTCCAGGGTCAGCAGCGTGTGTTTGAACTGGAGGGCTCACGTCTTCGTGCAAGAGTAGAGTACGTGGTGTGGGGGTAGGAGGAATGCAGTAGGTTGTTGGGCTGCTTGGACCATCTGAGCTATATGCAATTAACTAAAAAAGAAATGAATAATTTGCACTCAGCGTGCTGTTATTTGTTTATTTGGTTGGAATGGGGAGGAAAATGAACTAATAGCTCGTAAGCCCCCGTGGGTGTAATTCAGGTATTGGTTCAGGAGCCAGGTTAACAGCAGGTATGATTGGGTTTTTATTGTGTCATTGCTCGGATTAGCGGTGGAGTAGGGACAGCCTCAGGTCCTTGAGCTCATTTAAAGACCTTCATATTTTCCATCAGCAGCTGTATGAAGTTAAAGGGAAAGAGGCCATGGGATTTCTCTTTCTCAGCTAGTTTATTTGTGAGGTGGTGAGGTTAATGTGGCAATATCCCATGCTTAGTAGAGAGGCTTTTTGGCTTTAAGCATTGTGTGTGCTCCCTCCAGATTTATGATTTTGACCCCAGCCTGGCATTATCACACTGTCAGTGGGAGTGCAGGGCTGGTTTGAACCTCCAGCTCTTGGTGGTAATCTCTCTTAATTAGTTTACAGTTGAAACAATTGTCCTTCTTTTTGCCTTTAAACAAGGGAAGTTTGCTCTATCAGTGGTTGATTTCCCCGAGGGAGGAAATCCTGAGGGAGGTTATCGGGGAGAGAAAAGCTCCGGGCTCCACTTTCAAAGCAATGCCATGTAGGAAGCATGCAGCAATCCTGTTAGTACTGCTTATTATTTCCCAGTGGCGTGTCAGGAATTACGGGCACAGACCTTTCTAAGGACTCTCGCAGACCTTCACGCACTCTCATCCCGAGTCAGGATTTTGTGGAATTACCTGCGAATAAAAGCTTAATTTTACACATTAAATTGCATTCTTTGAAATCGCTCTTTTAATTGCTGATCTTTTCCCCGACTTCTCCACAGATCTTTCCGAGACTCCTCATTGTCAGCTTTCTGCCAGGGAGCCCTCCATGCGTTATCGTTAGTGCTCAGATCTGCCATCACTTAACATAACACACAGAGCTTACAACCGGGAGCAGCCCCCTCCCTTGCCTGGGAGCACAGACAATAATAGCCACTATAGTGGCAGCACCAATGGGAGTTTTACCATGTATTTTAATGACTTGTGCTTGATTACATTTGCTAGATTGAACCGAAGTTCATTTAGTAATTGCTGTGATTCTTAGAGGGTTCACATTTGACATTTCTCGCTCATTAAAGAGCTCCAACAATGGCCATTACAACTTTCATCTCAACGGTGACCCTCTCAGATACATATCCAGTCTTTTTCTTTTGATAAACCACCCAACCCGGCGTTCATTAACACTTAACCATCTGCAGCCAGCCCCTCCTAGTACCTTCTCCCTGGCTTTGATGATACAATGAAAAGCCTTCTGCATTATCTCCCTCGGAGCGATGGGTCTAGGTGCGACACGCGTTGGTGGTTATTCCAGTCTCTCTGTATCGGCCGTGCCTTGTGACGGGCTCATTTTTCATATGCTGCAAAGATTAGCTGATGGAGGGGAAGATCAGAAGCGTGAGAAGGTGGTGTGGCTTTCGATATTAGTAACCAGATGCTCATTTGAAATGGTGATGGAGGTTGCTGTTATCTGTTAGATTATTTGGCTCCTTTGCTTCTACCCAAAGATAAACTGGTTTGAGCACTAGTCAATGAAAATTAGCATCATCTTCAGTGGCTCGTTATGATAGAGTGCTCTTATCAGTCTGGTTTAGTGTGGGTATTCTCTCCTGGGAGTCTGGTTTACAGAAATGGCGGCTTTGTTTATGCATGTGCCCAAACTTGCCTGTTTGACCTTTGAAGCTGTGATTATAATATTAATCTAGGGGACTATTCTGTTGCAAATCACTGAGGTGGTCTGTATTTCAGAGGATTTTCATTGTGGCACCTCCCTCTTGTCCAGCACGATGTTCCATTATTGTCAGTATATTCTACATTGAAAGCTGACTCAGAATGGTGTTTCGGGACATCTTGTCTCGCTGGTTTTGGAGGGGGGGATTTTGTGTGCGATGGAGCTGCAGCTAGGACAGCCCTGAGCTACTGTCTGTCCCCTTGCTCTGTCCACTTGATTTTGTGTAACTTTGTTATAAAGTTGCTCAGCTACAGAAAAACGGGTACAAAACTTACACTCAGATACAAACCTCAGCCCACAAATCCTCAGTATCCTGCAGCGCAGCTAAAGCTAAATCACAAACTGTTATTCCACTTTGCAGCTGGGGGGACTGGGTGTGTGAAAGCTGCAGGGACTGGCAACAGCATTTTTTGAGGAGTTCCTGTTTTACACTCTTCTGCCTGAAGTCCTGTCCTTGCAGCCTTCCCCTGTCTTGTGTTTAAAGGGGTTTTCGTAGGTCTTAAACAGGGAGAGAACATGGCATTCTGGCACTGAAGAAATTGTGTCCTGTTTGTCATCTTCAAGTTAGTAATTAGGGTTTTTTCCTCCTATTTTTCCCTCTCCTCCCCCTGTTGCATCCATTTACTTCTGGTTTTTTTCATATTTCTTGCCTTTTTCCATTGTTTTGTTCATTTTCCCAGCTTTCCTTCCTGCTCCAGTTCTTTCCATTTGTCTCTTTCATGCATTTCAATAAACTCAATATTCAATTATATAAATACAAGGGAGTCCTTCTCAGAGAAGATACAAAAATTCTCCCTCTCATAAATAACTCCCAATGTGGAAACCATCCCCAGGATGCAGAGCAGGAGGGAGTCTGCTGACTTCCAAGTGCAAGGCATCATTAAAATGAGTGGATTCCCTATCCTCTTTGTGTAAGGAACATTGCTCTCTGGGCTGACTTCCACAGCAACATCTGGGCCACCGATAACATCAGTACAGGAGCATTTCTAGGTGAGCTCATGTTTTGTTAATGAAGTAATCTACTGCAAGCGCATATATCATTTTTTAGTACCAGATACTTTACTCCAAAGTGTCGTACTATTATAGGAGCTTTCCTTTGCAAGTGGGACTTAAAGTATTGTGCTTTAGTCAATAACGTGCTTAACGGGAATGACACGCTTGAGAAATGCCACCTAAATGATAAAATGTTAAGACTTAAAGACTTTGCTCCATGAATTAATTGAGAAATACACTGAAAATGGTTTACTACAACATCTGATCCTCTTGATAGCTTTGCTGTTACTAAATATCCAGGGCACTGATGTTGGTTTACTACACACTAATTAATAAAAGCGATGGTGATCACATCTGACTTTAGCACGTTCTGGAATAAAGCAACCAAAGGTTGGATGGAACATACTGATAAGATGTGGTCATTCAAACTTCATTATAAAATCCAGGTGTCAAAGGAGGAAAAATGAAAACAGAGAATTTTGGGTGTGGGTTGAAATTTCTCTCCTTGATAGTTTCTGGACTGTGAGTGCAGCTACTAATCTCTTGAACGGCCCAATGTGTAGTCCCTGAGTGGTGTTGTGTTTGGAGGTCTATTCCAGCCTCAGTAATTCTGTGATTCTGTGTTTTGCAAGCTAAATATTCTTGTGGCTTTTCTGTCCTGAGAACTAGTGGTGAGAGTTCAGCCAGGCAGAACACTCTCAAATGAGACTATGGGTCTGTGGAAGGGAAAGTAATATTGGCATGAAATATCCAGCTGCTTTGAGACAGGTTCCAGAAGGGGTTTCCACAACCTAAGAGCAGAAGATGCATGAAGAGAAGCAATAGTGAGTCTTTGTGATTTAAAAGTTTATCTTCAAATAGTGATGCTATGGGAGATTTCTGAGATTCTGAAATATTAACCTGCCACTGGTGTCAGAGCCAAGGGCTGTTTGCCATCATTTGGCTCATGACGAGCAGGGGTTTTACTGATCTTTTCCACCTTACTGGGCTGGATAGGCAAATGCTTTGTAATGTGTGGTGTGGGAAAGGTGAGCAGACCCCATCACCTTCCCCAGTTCCTCTCTAGGAAGTGTTGGAAAAGATAGAGTAGTGGTGGTGTGTTTGCTAGCAGAACATGCACAGCCTTGCATATTAAGGCAGGCACTTAGCCAGCAGCTTTGAATTATTGTACCCTGACATTACCCACTGTAGCTTTTAGCACTCTGGGCCCATTACTTTGGCTTCCTGCCCAGCAATATGCAATTTCCACTTACATAAGAAGATGTATCAGGAGTAATGACTCCTTGGAGGAGGTGTTTTCTTTTGCAGCAAATCAGCCCAGGGCCAGCAGGTGTAAGTTTATAGACACAGTCCAACAATGGCACCCTGCACCATTCCCCTGTTAGTGCAGCAGAGGATGGCAAGGAACACATTTGCCTTTGCACACTTTTCACTATCCACACTTCACCATCCACCCTTCTTTTCTTTTCACTTTTCCTTTCTTTTTTTCCTTTCTGTTTTTTTTTCCTTTTTTTTCCTTTTTCCTTTTTTCCTCCTTTCTTTTTTCTTTTTTCCTTTTTTCCTCCTTTCTTTTTTTCCCCTCCTTTCTTTTTTTCCCCTCCTTTCTTTTTTTCCCCTCCTTTCTTTTTTTCCCCTCCTTTCTTTTCTTTTTTCCTCCTTTCCTCTGCCTTCCTTTCTTTTTTCCTCCTTTCCTCTGCCTTCCTTTCTTTTTTTCCTCCTTTCCTCTGCCTTTCTTTTTTTCCTCCTTTCCTCTGCCTTTCTTTCTTTTTTTCCTCCTTTCCCCTGCCTTCCTTTCCTTTTTTCCTCATTTCCCCTGCCTTCCTTTCTTTTTTTCCTCCTTTCCTCTGCCTTCCTTTCTTTTTTTCCTCCTTTCCTCTGCCTTCCTTCCTTTCTTTCACCTTCCTCTTTTATTTTCACCATCCACCCTTTAATTGCAAAGTCAGGCTCATGCAAATGCCCATGCAAAGTTCAATGGTTTTCCTGTCTTTTTTTCTTTTCCAGGCACCCCAGAATGCACATCAGAACAGGGCTGATGGATGCCCATCTCTACTGTCTGAAGAAATACGTGGTAGACTTCCTTGTAGAAAACAGGTAAGAAGCCAAGCAAATACATGAGGTAGTAGCAGGTGTTTACATTAACATATGGTTTGTACCAGTTGTTTCATTAAATTGAGTGGCATAAAATAAAAATGTAAAAGAAACCAGTTTTCAGTTGCTTTAACTACACTAAAAGGAACAACGAGCACTATCTCTGAGTTTCTTATTCAGACCTTTAAGAAAAGAAAAACTAAAAGTCCTCTAACAGCATAAGTGAAAGCTAAAATTTTTGGCTCTTTCTGCTTATTCTCCTAATGTATCTGTGCTTTTTGGCTGCTCACTTCAGCCGGGCTCCCCCATTGTTAGGGCTGTGAATACATTTCTGACCTTTGGTTTCCCCCACCACAGTCTGTTTTGGCCTTTGCAATCACCTTTTCTCTCCCCCTTCACATCCACCACCACTGCAGGTGGGCTATCTCTGTAGCATCCTATGTTTTTAGCTTGTGATGTTCCTCTGTCAAAACTCTGAGACCACCCACTGACACAAAGAAAAACATCCATTTATGGAAGTGGAGCAGGATCTTAGCTATAATATTTCATGAAACAGACCAAAAAAAGCCCTGTTTATCTTTAAAAAACAAACAAATGAACAACCCCCTTCACAGTAAGTAGTTCAGTTTTGGAATGATATCCTGTTCCTAGACTTTTTGCAGCACTCTCATGCCCATTACGTGTATTTAATGCTCACTGAGTTCTCAAGTTTTTCTCTCCTTTTAAGTAAGATGAAAGATAAAGGGGCTGAGCAAGCGTTGTGCTTGCCGTGCTTTTCCCTGGCACATTAAACTGACATGTGAAAAAACATTGGAGGGTGGGGGATGTTGGTGGTAGTCTTGACCATATCCAGATCTGCTGCTGCTGGATACGTGATTGGAGAAGCTCTTTCAGAATCAGGTTCTTTGAGTGAGCTGAAAAAATGGAAAATCTGTGTTAACCCCCGGGGCAATTTCTTGCCCTGCATAACAATAAAGCTTATGGGCTGTGGTGAGTGGCGCGTGGGGGCATCGTACAAATCGGTTCAATTCCCATTTCTCTATGGGAACGTGTCTGAAAGGTGAGAAAGAAAGCTTCAGGAGCAGCAGATGATTTACATCTGGAATAAGCTGTTTATTCAGTGTATTTCAGAAACAAGGTGACAGTTTGGACTGCTTGTATTTCCTGTGGGAACACGAAGCAGTGTTTGTGCCTTTCTTTTTTTTGGTAATAAAACATGTAGAACTAATTTCTTGAAATCTTAGCCATCCAGTTTTGCTGGGATTAGACATTTCTGGAATATTAGACATTTCACACATTTGGTTCTTTTTCCCTGGTTCTTTTCCGTGCTGTTTTGAGTTTAGATTATTAGGTGTGTAGGACAAGGACAGTCTTTGTCAGACATGCCACAGTGCGTGCGTGACACGACGAGGCCCCTGAGCATAAAGAGTGGTAGCTTCAGACTTCAAGGCTTTATGCTTTTTCCACTGAACCTGGTGAGATCTTTGGCTTTGTAGTGATGGGTTTTTACCTGGTATCAACCAAAGCCAGCAGAGTGGAATCCTGCTCTGACCTCCTCCAGTTGCCCCCAGGTCCCCACAGAACAAGACTACTGGCTTTTTGCAAGTATGAGCAGTTGTGGGGGGTTTTATGTTTGTTTTCTGTAGAGAGGTCATTCTCTGTCTTCACTATTTTATGAAGCTGTGCTCCTTTTCTCTGGCACTTCTGTGGCAAATACATAATGATGGCAGCTAGACAGCCTTTCTGAGCAGGTTGCTGCGTTCTCCTCCTTGCACCCACGCTGCTTATTCAGTCAATCGAGAGAGAGAGAGTCAATTGCAAGTAATGTGCTTAACTGGCAAAACTGAGGAATGGGACTTTTGCCATGAGGAATAACTCGGGCTTTCAGGCTTCTGGCATTGGTGGGCATTTGCAGCTTATTTTTCTTCTCCGAGGAAGGGGAGGACAGTGAATACCCAAAGATCTTTCCATGTTTGGCAGCAACACGCAAAGACTTTTGAAAGACCCTGTGGAATATTTTTGCCTCAAAAGTACTGACATCTACATAATTGTTTGGGTTTAAGAATTCTTTTTAATACTTTGTTTTTTAGTCTAGAGAGAACCTACAGTAAGATTTTGCCTCTTTGGGATTCCACAGCAGGGCTGGAGAAGCTCAGATGCCTTGTTTAAGTTGCGCGTGTTTAAAACTAACAGCAGGGCCTGAGGTGAACAGTGAAGCTCTTGTACAGTGCCAGGAAGCAGTGACACAGTGTACTTCCTCAATCCTACAATATTTACATTGTGTTAATATTTTAACAGCGGGGTTTGATGGCAGGCAGAACACCTTTTTTCATTGTTTCTGGCTTTCTTTTCTTTTCTCTCTCTCTCTCCCTCTCCCTCTTTCTCTCTCTCTCTCTCTCTCTCCCTCTTTCTCTCTCTCTCTCTCTCTCTCTCTCTCTCTCTCTCTCTCTCTCTCTCTCTCTCTCTCTCTCTCTCTCTCTTTCTCTCTCTCTCTCTCTCTCTCTCTCTCTCTCTCTCTCTCTCTCTCTCTCTCTCTCTCTCTCTCTCTCTCTCTCTCTCT
>JANHGN010027309.1:67944-84069 GCA_024605025.1 Megaceryle maxima
TCTCTCCAGTATTTCCCTGTCCCTCTTGAACTGGGGAGCCCAGAACTGGACACAATACTCCAGATGTGGTCTCACTAAGTCAGACCTGCTGAGGTTGGTCTTGGTTTAGCAGGTGTCCTGAGTCTCCCAAATTGTCTCACATCTTTGCCCAAGAGGGAAGTCAGTTAAAAATCTCATCTCCCCGTATTCAGGCGAGGGCTTTTCTTTCCTGAACATACCCTTTTTCAGAATACAGCTGGCCCGAGGATCTCACAGATGCCGCGCTTTGCGGCATTGGGAAGCCCGGCGAGCGCCGTCCGGGTGCGTTGCAGGAGCTGCTCTGCCAGCGCGGGGCAGGGATAGCTGAAGGTGAACACCTGCACGGTACTGCTTTTCTTAGAAGGATCCCTACGCTAGCAGAGCCAGGAGGCTAGCCAGAAGCAGAGGCTGGAGCTGGCTGGGGGCACAGCTCCACCCCACAGCTGGCGGGCTTCACACCCCTGGGGCCCTGCGGTGGCAGCCAGCACAGTAGCCAGTCCCTTTTCTGGCACTCTCCTGAGCACTAGGTTGGAACCCAGCCTCGCTGCTGCATTCAGGGCAGATGGAAGAAGAGTGTCCTTATTCCCTTTCTCCTGGGAACTTCAGCCGTAGCGGAGGGCAGGAGCAGGGCTGTGTTCTGGGAGCCCAGCGCGCCGCTCAGGCAGGCGCTGATGGTTGCTTACCGTGTGCTGAAAGTTTCCTTGCTCACGATCCCAGCAAAGCTGCTAGTGGAAGAAATGTGATCAAAGTGAAATTGCGTGGTAGTTTGGGTTTTGTTGTTCCAGAATATTTCTAAAGCTCTAGCCTGGTGAAAGAAGATACTCGATTCGGGGGAGGGTGAGGTGGGAGACAGATACAAAGTGGCCCTTTCCCCTCTGAAGTTTTAAGTGGAAAATTCAAGCTTGCTTTGGAAATTAAATTGTTGAAGACGTGTGTCTGTCTCAGTTTCCTGTGTGTGTATTAAAAGCATATATAATATGCACTCATAATGTATGCATGCACGAGGGGCATTGTGCCCCCAGTCCGTTGTGCAGGTACAGCTGGCAGTATTTGTTACATGTGTAAGGATTTCATCCTGCTCACAGCTGAAACCTGTAGACATGTGGAGCTTAATGTTTTCCCTTCTTATTGAGGTCGACCAGAAAAACCAAAGCCAGATCAAGGCTGCCTAAAACAAAGCAGGATGTGGTCCTACTTAGTAAGTTACCTCCCCAAAATCACTTCTTTTTGTCAAATTCAATCAGAGCTTGCAGTGAATATGCTCATCAAACCTCAATTGCACGTTAGGCACATGAAAAGCTGTATCTAAAAATGCTAACTTGGCAAAGTTAGGCACTTGGCAGTTAGCAAGGGCCACAGCTGGGGCTCCCTGTGCAACATTTTGCTTCCGATGTGCCCCGTACTATGGTACCAGTCTCTGGTTACACAACTCTCTATGAGTTTTTTTTCCTTCTGTGATCATTGCTTCATTTGTTGCCCGAGATGCTGTTCAATATTGGGCAAAACTGCTGTAGTTCAGGTGAAGGCCACCAGCCTTACTTGCTCCTCACTGTTTAAACCCAGTTCTGGAAGTAAGGGAACTACTTTCCTTTGGGTTCTTTGTGCCCATCACGGATGCTGTGATCCTCTGCACACACTTCATTAACTGTCCTTCCAGCACCTCTGTTAATGAAGTAGAGGTCTTTCCCCATACTGAAAAGGGGAAAGTAAGGCACACGAGCTCAAGTTTGAAGCATCTTTGTCCTCAGCACACCATTTTTCAGTCCTTAATGTTATACAGAGAGCTCTTACTGCTGAAAGGACCTTTTTCCATCGGTGATAGCTGTCACCGGGTGACACTGATCAAATCTAAACCACACAATTAGTTGCAACCTGCAGAAATTTGATTTACGCTCTGCTTTCAGCAGCATCTGTAAACTCCTCTGACAGAAGGGAATTAAGGGGAAAAATAAAAATAAAAAATCAGTTCTTTGGGCATCATTCATTTGCCTTAACTATTAGCAGTCCTTTTCTCCTCTCGCAGCCCTCTGCCTTGTACATTTAACACACATGTTCTAACAAATGAGGCAGACATTCTTCTGCCTCATTACCCAACCTTGATTCACCCCCAGGGCATAGTCCATCTTTAGGTTGGGTGAAGAAGAGATTGCGACTGGGGAAGAGAGGAAAAGGGGGCGGGTGTGTTTTTATGGGTTGTGTAAGAATGTGTACGCACGACTGCTTAATTAAAGTTGGATAAGCAACGTAGTTCTAACTTTTCTTAATGTGAGTGCCCAAACTGTTACCTTCATGTCCTTCGAAGCGTGTGTATATTTATTTTTCTGTGTGGCACTGTTTGAATTAATTGGTGAGGCTACTGTGGCTCTCCCTAATGGAGTAGCTGATACTAACAAAGATTTATCACCAGAAGAAGATGGGATGCTCTAAACTTCAAAGAATATCCACCTCAGCCTTTGTAACGTTGGCCTGGAGCCTACTCTGTTACTCTGTGGAGTAGTGCAGTTACCTCTCAGAAAGACAGAGAATGGAGCATGTCCAATGCAGGATGCAAAAACTTTAGCTGCAAAGCAGGTCTCTTCCAAGTAGACGCAAACAGTAGTTTTTTCAGACTTAGCTTGATGTAGCACGGACACTTTTTACATTTACAAATGTAACACTGACAAAAAGCCAACCTTGTGCCAAACTGCACACAAGTGCAAGAGCTTTTCGGTGGAGCAGTTGGAATATTTTTGCCATGGACAAAACAAAGGGGGTTGGTTGGTTGGTTTTTCTATAATTTTGTTCTTGGAAATAACTGAGTCACTTTTTATGAAGCTATCCAAAAAATAAAATACATCCACTGGAGGCAAATGACTGGCATGGGTAATTTCAGCTGAAACAGGTAAACTTTGGCAAAGTTTACAAACAGATGAAGACAGAAACTTAGAGGGGGGAATGCTGGGCAGTTTATCTCTAGACACCCCAGTTGCTCCACCTCTGCAGGCTCATCATCTCAGTTTTTATGAAGTAGATGCCACTGTCTCTGTGCTCAGATGTTACAGCTTCTGTTAGGCACCAGAGTGGCAACTGCATTTTCTAGCATAAGGAGAACATTTGGACATTGTTTCAGAAGACTTTGTCTGTATATCCAAAACAAAGTTGATGGCCCATGTCTACCTCTTCCACGTTAGAACATTTCACATACTTTTGTGGTGTCCTTCTCCCCTTCCTCCTAAAAGCAAGGTACAATTTTTGTTGGGTTTTGGAAATCACCATTTTGTCCTGACTCTTGTACTGGGTGTAAGACACACAAAAAAGCCACCGTTACCCTTGTAGAATCACCTGGGAAGTGGGCAGCTCTGTTTGTGGACAGAAGGAATGACGTGTGGTGCTGGAAAGGCAAGAATGCCAATCAGCAGCATCGTGGTCGCTCCAAAAGGTCTGAGTAAGCTTTCATGGTGCCTTATCCTGGGAACACTGGGTGCCAGTGTCTTGCTGGCCACCAGCAAAATGCACTGGCCCTGGGGAGCCCTCCTTTCAGGGAGCACCATGCGAGAGGCTGAGCTGGGGCTCAGGAGACAAGTTGGCACCTCAGCAGCTCTTCCAGCTCTGGAGAGCTGCCTGCCAGAATTCACTGGCAGAGAAACTCTTCTCTGGACTGAGCAAAGTTGCAGTAAGCTTTATACCCAAAGTCAGTATGATTTGTTTGCAAAGACAAACGCTGGGCTGGGTTTCTTTTTTCATTTTGTTTTGGTTGTTTTGTTTTTTAACTGCTGAAGTAAATAAGAGCAACTTGTGTGAGATCATAGTGCTCTGCCTTTCCAAAGGGCTTCAGCTGCTATCCCAGAACAAGCTGCTCTTCTGGGCTCCCCTCTGCTGTGTCCAGAAAGCCTCTGCTGGGCCAGCACTGGGCGGGGGGGAGAGAGGAAGGGTTGTGGTCTCAGTAACTGTGGTCTGTGGTTGCAAAAAGAGCTGTGGCAGAGCCACCCTTCTCCTCGCCGATAAATGGTAGGGGCAGGGTGAGATCTTTGGAAACTGGAGGTGCAGGTGACTGGCTCCGCAGCTCCTGCTCGGCTGGCTGTGTGCTATGTTGTGCACAAAGGCCCCTGCAGGTTTATATTAAGGTGCTGCCCAGACTAAACCAGTGCATTTTTTTCTTTTTTCCCCTCTAAATGCCTTTTTATCATTCAGGCTGTCACCTGTGTTTCCTGGCAAGGGCTGCTGGCTGGGGGAGGTCTGGCAGAGCTGAACGCCCAGCTTTGGTGGTCTTTGTGTGGCTGCCTGAAAGATGGCTTAAAACAGAACCTGCTCTGTGAATACCTGCGAGTTAACATGTGTCAGCCGTGTGGCTGGAAGGTTTCTCCTTTGCTGTAGAGAGAGATGTTTATAATGAATACTTTCCTTGTGGTTAAAATGGGTAAACAAACAAATAGCTCCTACGGGAAGTATACGGTGTGAAGACAGCGCAAATAGATTGTACCTTTCCCAACAAGGAAAAGAAGAAGGGGGGGGGGGAAACCCCTCAGACCTAAAACCCAACCAAACTCAAGCTCCTCCTTAGTGGATTTAATCTATTAGAATGTGAAATAGCAATTCATCTTTCCTGTTTCCTTTCCTTGTCAAACATATCCAGCTGTTGGAGCTTTCTCTGCGCTCTCCTAGAAATGCCAACGTTTGAAACGTGTTGATGTCCTTCTCCAGAGGATGGTTACCATTACCATCTTTCCTTGGTACCAGTGAAGCTCATGCCTGAAACCTCAGGGCGGGGGGAACGAAAACCCTAATAATAATCCAAACTAGATTTAAACAACTCGTGATTTTCAGCAGATCACTTCTGTAATGAATGCAATCCTTATTCCTGTTAGTGGAGTAGCTGGGAGCAGACACATCTTTGGACATGATTAACTGCACGAGTAGCTGCAGATCTTTCTGAGAGACCACGATATGCCGTAGAGGCCATGTGCCTGAGCTACTTGAAGCATGCTTGGTCACAGCACAGTGTTCTGTGCGTGCAAGCTTCTCCTATGCAATCATTTTCTAAAGGAAATACTAAAATGTCTTAGTTTTGTTCTCTGTGTTTTAGCGTCAGATAATGGCCCTTTGGATTCCCTATAAAAAGTGAATGTAAGGAGGACATGAAAAAGGTCATTGAAATGTCACTGCAAATGTTATAGAGTCACAGAAAAATTTCAGTTGGGGAGGGCCCTTTAGCAGTCTCTAACCCAACATCCTGCTCAAGTCAGTCTAACTTCTGCTTTACTCAGGTTTTTTTTTTTTTTTTTTGCACTTGAGTTTTGAAAATCTCCAAGGACAGAGACTGAGCCTTGTTGCAGGACTGTACCACTCACTGGAAAGTTGTTTTCTTTATGTCCCAACTGGAATTTCCCTTGTTGCAGCTCGCATCCGTTGTCTCTTGCCCTTTTACTGTGCACCTCTTGGGAAAGTCAGGCTGTCTTCTGTATCGCCTCCATTTTGGTGGTGGAAAACTGTAATCAGATCCCCCTGCAGCCTTCTCTCCCTCCTCTCCAGGCAGAACAAACCCAGCTCCCCCAGTTCTCCTGCGTCATGTGTTCCTGGCCCTCCTGGTGGCCTCAGCTGGGCTTGCTCTGATCTGATGATAAACACTAAATATTGTGAACTATTTTTTCCACTGTTTCATGCAGTTGCAGTTTCCTTGGGTAGCCTTCAGTTAAACTGACTTTTGTCTTCATACAAAATGTGGATTTTGAACCCAGGAAGAATGATGATTCTTTTATCCATCTGTGTGCGGTTGTTTGGGGGTTTTTTTGTTGGGTTTGGTTTGGTTTTGTTTCATTTTTTCCTTAAATCATTGCCACTTGGACAGTATCACCCTAAGCATTCTTTCATCAGTAAGATTTTCTTCCACGCAGCACTACTCGCATGTTAGGATAATATTTGGGGTGAAGTTATCATCTTACCTTGCTGGACATCTCCCTGCCCTGCGAGGCTACAATCCTTCCATGAGATATTTCTTTTTCTTTCTCCTCTATTTTCTATTCAGATGATCTGGTTGTGCAACTTTTAAGGCTTCCTGCACATAGAAGGGAGAATAAATGCTACTAAAGATGACAGGGCGCACACACATGAATAGAGTAGCTAAGAGATGCTTCATTAGGTCAGTCAATCATCAATCAATCAGTAACAGTATTCCAAGTTCCATTTTGAATGTGGTAAGTAGCTAGAGTATGATGTAAAGGGCTGACCTTAGAACACAGCCTTCAATCAAAGGGGAGCATCTATGACTTTCTTCTCTTAAAATAAAGTGAAAAAAAAAGGAAAAAAGGCAGGGTAATATTTTAAACAGCCACAGGACAGTCTGTTGGAGATGCTGAGCACTATCAAGTTAAGTTACTGGCTTTGAAGAAGTCAAAGACCTGAGTGGGGAGAAGTAGTGACATTTCCCTGAATCAAAGATGCAGAGAAGATCTGTATCACACACAGCATTTTACACCGCACTTTTCTGGATGAATACCACCTGGAAAGAACATGCTGGGTAAAGGTAGGCTCCTGAAGAAGAGATGGGTTTCACTGGCTAGAAAGCTTCATCTTCAGGTTCTTCAGGAAAGAATAAAGTGACCAAAACCAAAGAAAACAGTTTTAGTCTTATCACAGGACAGAAGATTGTGTTGCAGATGCCACAGTAACAAGAACAGAAGAGTTGTCCTCCAGGGAAGGGTGGAGCAAGGAGTAGTAATCAATAGTGAGGATAGGAATGAATTCAGTTAGAATGATTGCTGGGGAGAGCGGTGTAGACGTGAGACTTGTGCAAGTGCAAGCGAATTCCACTCCAGAGCTTCCAGTTTTATCTCCCAGACTGCTGAAAGAACAGGCACGTTGTTAAGTGAAACGCAGAATGGACCCATTTGATTGCAGACCACCGAACACAGTCTGTGCGTGGAGAAACGGAGCAGGGTGACGTGGACATCTACGGTGCCTTTCATGCAGCCTCAGTGGAGCGGGGTGGAAAGGCCTTACCCACGTGAGGCTACAGCCAGGTTTACATTTTTTGACACTGACATGGTTATATTCAGACAAGTCTGAAGTGTTTATCTATCAGAGTAAATACTTTATGCCCCATAAGTTAACACAGTTCATCAGTTTTATGGATGCATGTCAACTTTATCAGATGCATCACATATATGCACGTGTTGGTTTAGGCATATTATCAGAATGCCTCTGTTCAGTGCACTTACCAGAAAAGGAGCCGAATTTCAAAGGCATTCAGAAAAAAACAAAACAAAACAAAACCAACCAGAAAAGAAGTTGTTAACTCAGACAGCTGGCTGCAAAGGCAGAGGTGGGAGAGAAGGGGGAAGGATGAGTTCTGGCAAGGAGTCGCGATCAGTGCAGGTGCGCCCGTTCTAGAAGAATGGGATGCTGTCTGGGAATGAATGAGAGCTGTTCCTCAGCAGCGTGTACAACCTGCCAAACACCCTGGGTGGCCTCCGAAAGGCCTCAGAGACTTTTGGTCGGAGAAGAGTTCTAAAAACATCTAAACTTGCTGGCGTTCCCGTGCAAAAGCTGGATTAGTCGGGAGCTGCGGGGTGTTCCCGGCTGCTGGGCGAGTGGGCAGAGTTAAGGTTACTGAGATGACCTGAGCTGAGCGTGCACACGCTTTCAAAGCATCCGAATATGTAATTGAGGAGTCTTAATTTCTGTGGTCAATTTTTTCAGAAAGCTGCCTTGTTTCCCAAAGGGTTTTTTGGCAGAAGTGGAAGTTAGATCCCTGCTCCTTTAAGTGCATCCAGACTTGGTGGAACTTGAGAACAGCTTTTTATGTGGTTTGCATCCATACCGTCCCTTCCATACTTTGATCTGGATCCCCTCTTGCATTGTGGTGTCTGTGACTGTCACTTGCATGCCTTCTGCTTTCCCTCTGTCATCATTGGTGGTGATTCTGCACTTTGGGGAGGTCATCCCCACACAGACCATGAGCCTGCAAAGCCAAGCCGTGCAGTCACACTGGCTTGCTCTGCAGTGGCTTTTGCACCATCACCACCCACTCTTCTGAACGTTGGGAGTAGGCTGCTGTCAGACTTCAAGGTTTTGGTCAGAAAATAGTATGGAAAGGCAAATGAAGCACAAATGCAGTCATGTGGAGTTGCCTTTGAGTAGAACATTTCTCAAAGTTTCCTTGCCTTCTCCATAGGCTTTTAGGTCCAAAAATAATAGAGAGACACTGACAAATAAGTAATTAATATGAAACTGGAGGGATGAAAAGCATATTTACTCTTTTTGCCATAGGAATTTTGAGAACAGAATGGGACAAATAGATGTAGCAAGGAATGACGTCTGTTTGATGCTGTGATTGTTGGTGCAGGTTGTTGAATTAGGCACAAGTAATTGCCTGGTAGTTTATTGGTTTGCCTGCTTACTTTGGAATTCTCCTTTATTACAGTTGGTCTTGGGCACACCAACAGAAGGCAACAAGATGATTATTGCAAGATATAAGAGCAGAATTAGCCTTCTGCAGGGCTGTGGGATGCCTTATATCCATTTATCATTTGATATTTTTTTTTCCTTTTGTTGGTAGTCCTTCTCTGCTTTCTTCACATTCTTAACGTGTCTCAGAAATTCCAGCATTTTTAGCAGTGAATCAGTGAGAAGAAGGGGAAAAGGCCTGTAATTGCTTTTTCCATTGTGCCTGTTAAAACCTCATTGTGGGAAATGGACCCAAACACTGTCTTTTAAGTGGTGTTGAGTCTGAGGCAGGTGGTATTAACTCAGAACTGCATTAACTCTTTTCAAATCTCTTTCCTGTTTCCTTGAGGAAACATGCCCGGTGTATATACGTGGCAAGGGCTGTTTGCCTGCCTCTTGCATTGACATTTTAATTTGGTCCATGATATAAATATCATTTCCCTAATCCCCCTTGCCCTGACCCTGTTTTGTCTTTTCTTCAAAGTGAGTTGACTTTTTTTTTTTTTCCCTCCTTTAAGGAGGGGGGAGGAGATGGGAATGGTGGCTGGCTGCTCTAGTTGGGAGCATTAAATGCTCCGGGGAAAAAAAAATCTCAGAGTAACTGTTGTTTCTTTCTTTGTATTCACATGGAAATTTTTAATCTCCATCAAAGGATCAGGAGAAAATAACGTTGAGATTCAACAAGAGAGCTCCCAGCTTACATGGAATTTTTAAATGTTATTTGGCTTTATCCTTTAAGCGATGAGAACCATGAACTATGTACCTACAGGGTTCAGAATTAACTTTTCTCTTTCTTCCAACACTTTTTTTCTTCTTTCTCCCCCCCCCCTTTTTTTTTTTTCTTACCTCTTTATTGTTCTGCATAAACATGCAACTTTTCTTGGCCAAAACTGTAAGCGCCTTAGGATTTGTTTAGTTGTATTTATGTATACATTTCTAACCTTAATTATGAGCACCAGTCTGAAATACAGCCTCATGTTCTCCTTTTGATGTGATCTGAAGTATCTCTGTTGAAGGCCACGGAGCTAAGATCAGAACCCAACCCACAGTACACTCGCATAGTTGTACAAGAGCTAACATTAGCCTGTTGAACAAAACACTAAAATAATTTAAAAAAAAGGGAAGAAATTGGTATAAAAGGGATAATAATGCACTAATAATAAAACACTCTCTGTACCTGTAGATGTAGCTGATTGTGCTAATAATGATAGCAAGGGAGACCCCCTGCAA
Organism: Megaceryle maxima; assembly: GCA_024605025.1. NCBI lineage: Eukaryota > Metazoa > Chordata > Aves > Coraciiformes > Cerylidae > Megaceryle > Megaceryle maxima. Next base: position 77,614 of record JANHGN010027309.1, read on the forward strand.
CCAGCCCGTGGAGAGTAACAGCAGATTTCACAGGTGGGTGCTGACAGCTCTGGTAGATTTCATGCTTCATCACGGATTAATAAAACAGGGAGGATATTAAAATGCTAATACTCATTAATACCGTTTTATGGTGTTTTAACATGAAACATGGAAAATGAAAATGAATGACAGCCGGTAAATGGAACTGGCAGTTGTGTTCAGGGTGTCTGAAGCTAGTGAGAACTAGCTGCAGGAAACAAAAGCTGTGGATGCTCCCATTCCTGCTGTGGGTCAAGCCAGACAGCACCTCCTGGTACCTAGACTATTGCAAGGTCACTTAAATTTAGAGTTAAATCAACTCTTCTGTTATTATAAACTATTTGCTGACAGATTTTCTTTACTACCATTGGTCAGCACCGTTATTTTCTGTGTCAGGTGAAAGGCAGACCCTCTAACAAAACATCCTTCCAAGAGCAGAAATCACAGCCCACTGAAGTATAATTCTGAAATACTATTTTTTTTTTAAGTGGTCAGCATTTGTTTTGTCCCCCCAAACTCTTCTCGTGTTTCAATTGCCTCCATTGTTCTTCATTTCTTGCTGAAGTTTCAGTAAGCTTCCCTTCGTCCCAGAGGCAGCTGCATTTCAGCAACAAGTAAAAGTTGGTCCTCTGTGGGCTATAATGTCTGTAATGCAATGTAATATAATATAATATACATAGATACAAACTTAATTCTGCCATATCAGACTGCTCTAATTTTATATGTGGTTAAAGCTTACTGAAAACTTCTGCGTAGCTGTGTTTGAATACAAAACTGAAAGATCATGGGTATTGCCACCTGATGTGGAAATACAAGGCAAAATTTTATTTCACATGAACCTCATCTCTGCCTTCGCTGTCAGAGAAAAATCCCAGGAGCACTGGGAAGATGCAGTGCACAGGGACCAGGGCTAAAGGGATTCTGAAGGTAGGGTAACTGTGTCTCTCTGGTAATGATAGCACACGGTAGAATCACACTTGTCTGACCAAGTACTGGGTTTTGTACCTTGATGGTTTAGATTTTAAATAAAATTAACCTTCAGTATCTGAGGTTTAGCATTCCTGGGGCTGAGTGAGAGCCTGCATAGCTGACTGCAGATGACTGATGTGTGCTCTGAGCTCTTAGCTACTTCTAATAGAGACTTTTCCAGGGGGTTCTTTTGCTTTTAAATATTTCATCTTCTCTTGAATTCCCAGCTGTTTCTTGCACATGCACCATGAATTTCAACTGCCTCATTGACTTCATTTCCCCCACGTATGCGCCGTCTCTTGCCAACATCCCCCTTTGTTGTGACCTGCTGCGTGAACGGCAGATTCCAGCCCAGAGATATTTCTTCTTCTTTTTGCGTGCTGAAATGTGATCGGTATCAACCCCGTTCAAAATTGCTGCCATCTCCTGTTGCTCTGAAGCCACGGAAGGTGCTTCAAGAATTAGAGACAAGCCCCCACCTCCTCCTTTACAAGCAGCAGTTTAACAGCACTCCAGTCAATGTTCTGTTGGGGTGAAAACAGAGATATCGCTTCCAAAATCAAATCTTAGGGAGTGAAAGATCACGAAAAAGGCTCATCAGTTAGGCTGGGATTTATGCAAGCGTGTTTATTTTGGCAGTTTCTTACAAGCAGGTCCATTTGTATCCTCTCTACTGTCTGGGTTTTGCTGTGAGGTGTCAGAGCATGGATACCCCAAGTTGGCTTAGAATGGGATTTCTGCTGGAATTCTGTGTGCCCTCCTCTCCTTCCATCCACCCGCTACTTTCTTTCTCCTGGGTACAGTAGATTTTTACTGATGTTGATCTCAGTGGGTATTTCATTCTTACTTCTTGGTGCTAAAGAAAATCACAAGCTTAGAAACCCAGGGTATGCCAAGTTTTAAAACCTGAAGAGAATAAAATGAGAGACTGCTTTGTTCAGCAGATACAATCTTACACTTCTTCTTAATACAGGCATGTGTCGTCAGGATTTGATTGTAAGAATTTTTAACACTCGAGACCAGAAACCTTTTTGGTTTGGTTTGTCTTGAGTCTAGGTTACAGGCCAGTTGGTTCTTCCACACTCCTGCTAATTTTTTTCACTCTTGATGAAGGGTCTTCAGTCCTATCCCTCCTTTGATTGAAATTCCTTTCCGAGTCTCAGCCAGATGTTTGGTTTCCCCTGCTGTTGACAGGCAGATAATATTCTCACGCTATCACTTCATATATCCACATTTGCAAGATCTACCACAAAAAATTCCCAAATTTTTCTGAGTGCCTTCCTGCATATTTTCTAATACTTTCCAAAGGCAAATTCCTTTAATGTCGCATATAAATTGCTTCAACAGCCAGCAAAGGCAAACCTTCCTGCTTTTCCTTTTCCAGTAAGAAGGGTGTGTTTCTGAGCCACATCTCATGGATGACCCAGAGATTTACTCCACCTTTGCCGAAGGAATGTGGCTAGCACTTCAGAGAATTGCAGGAAAGCTTCGGGAGTTTGGCCAAGAAAGAGCAAACCATCAAAAAACGAGGCAAACCTGCGTCCTTCCCCCTTTCCGCTGCTTGCGTTTCCTACTGCGTTGTGTTGTCCTCTGCACCAGACTGTTTAAGACTGCCAAATACTTGGATATTTTATAGGTAATATATCTTATAAATGCCATGGCCAGCCTCTGAGGGAAGCACAGGATTGTCGGTTTTGGATGGAGTATAAAACCCAAGCAGGAAATCATTGCTGAATGGCACAGCTGCAGGCAAACATCGTAAGCCAGTAAACTGCCCATCTGCACAGCCACACGTGTGCCGGAGCGCGGCGAGCCTGGGAGAAGTTTGGTGATTAAAGGATGAAGTGTTTTGCTTCATTAGTTCCTGAAATAGAGCTATCTGAAGGCGATTATAATCTTTCTTTTCAAGGAGGAAGAGAGGTTGAAGACTAGAGGTTGGCCTTGTCTGTGCTATAAAATAAAAGCAGAATTTCAGCTCTGGGATGGGTTAGATGGTCCTGCTGCAGGGTGGAGGATGTGATGCAACCTACAGTGGAGGACCGAGGGAAAAGTTTGCCAAGAAAAAGGAAAAACACTGTATTTGTTTGTGGGGCTGAAGTGGCAATCGCATCTGAGTCTCCCATCAGAGTCAGAGATGAGGAAGACTCTTTCGGTCCTCAGGTCTGCTTCACCATCACTGACCTGAAGAGGGGCCCGGCCAGGTTACGAGCTGCATATTTCTTAAGGTTTGAACTGTTGAAGATGCCTCTTTGCTCGAGATTTTGCCAACCAAACCCTCTTTCATGGTGCTCATTCTACTGCTTGCTTTTTTTACATTTAACCTATAGCTAGTTCCTAGTTTTGCTGTCTTCCCTTCTAAAGAACTCTGCCTTCGCAGGTTAGCGTTTGCTGAGTTCCTCTAGCCAAGCTCTCTGTGTTAGTTCTCCCAGTCCCTCCTCTGAAGTTTAGCACTTCCTCCTACACATGCCAAGTTGCAGTTCATCTTCCGCGTGATTTTCCCAAGCGCTACTTTAAATAATCCACGACTCAGTAACTAAATGCAGATTGTTAAAATAATGAAACAACAACAAGAAAGCTCTTTTAAGACTCCATCTCATGCACTTCAACTGTAAAAATTATTGCTTTGGGTTGGGTTTTTTTTTCAAATACTTTACTGAAAAATAAAGTTATCTTCTAATAGTAAATGGGTCATAAACCCATCGTAGAGTGAACTTCCTACATTGATACAGGGGAGAGGTTTTTCTTGATTCATTGTAGTGTGAAAGTCAAAAAGGAAAGATAATCTAGTCCTCAGGGTCCTCGTTTAAGTTATAGGTGGCTTGGGTTCAAGTCCCTGCTTTATCACAAAGCCCCCGTGTGATTTCTCTACCTTCTGGTATTGGGGTGCTAACGTGAATATAACGCAAGTTGGAATCTCCACACAGGGAAAGTGGATGCAAAGCCAGAGGAAGCCTTTGGAAGCCTTTTGTTCACTGATGTATTTTGAATCAGGGCACCTAAAGAGCATGAAACTCTTGGGACCTCAACTTGTTAAAATGTGTTGTTTTCTCTTGGTTAAAGGACTGAGTCTTTAAAATGTTTCACGTGAGCAGAAGGACATCGTTAATGTCTCTGCCATAAATATTTTAATATAAGGGTCTGATATTTCACATACCCTTGAGCGTTTCCATATTTTTGTGACAAAGAAAAGGAGCTGCTTTGGTTTTTCCTCTATAGGTGCTTCACTCTCTCTATTCCTGTCATTTGATGCCATTTTTTAAGCTACATAAAGTGGATTTCAGTTGTTGTCATTATGATGTTGGTACTTTCTGCATCCCATCAGCACACAAACATGAATTACAGGGTGTTGCCATATTAAATTATAGGCATCTCTATTAAAATGTAGGGGAATTAGTTCTGAAGATGAAGCTTTTTTCCGTATTTTGAACCTTCCTTTATATTTTAATGCATTAAGGAAGCAAATGACTGGTGGACATTATCTTAGTGCTGGATGCCTTGGAGTACCTGGCATTTTGATTCATCCTCATGAAAAATGTGCAAAATGCCTGAAAATGTGATACAAAGAAAATGAAGACATGAAGTCCACAAATGCTACAACCTCTGTGTGTGTGTCTCCTTCCCCAGGACAATCACATCTCTCCGGAGCGAACTGATTCCACATCTGGTTAGGAGACAATTCTCTTCTCCTACATCATTGCAGCAAGGACTAGACAACAAAGAAGAGGACCAAAAGAAAAAAGAACAAGCACCCCTAGGTCAGTACAAGTGTCAGAGATTTCATGGAGGTTCTAAAGCCCCTATGCTACAACTGGATTATTGGGTAGTGTACAGAATTAACCTGAAAGACTAGGTTAGGGTTGGTTATTTTTTCTCTTACACTTCACGATAGCAAAGATTGTAGTAAATTTAGTTTTCAGACGGTGTTGTGCACTATAGAAGCATTTTTATCCTCCCTTAATTCGGTGTAAACCAAAAGCAGATCAGCTAGGTGCTCTGATGGAATACAATAAAAGCACTTATGAAAATGTAATTTTAGGTGGAAGTTCCTAAAGTTGTGTAGGGCAGCAGACTAAATCTTCACCACCCTGCGCCGGGAACTGGACAGGATCTCAGATCTGGGAATTTATTTTTAGCATTTCCGCTGTCTCCTCGCGTGACCTCGGGCACAACACTGCATCTGTCCTGAGCCCTCGATTCCCACCTGCAGAATAAAACTAAGCATTTACTCAGTACATGTGATAAAATCTATTCATGATTGCTAAGTATCTAGCCACTCAGACGATGTGAGGCAACGATTTCCCTTCACCGACAGTATTTTAATAGTATTCCTCTTCAGAAAGTATTTCATTAAATCCCATCTAACTTCATGCATGTGTGTGTTCTCCAGACATTTATAGTTTCATAAAGGAAGATAATAGCTTGCTGAAACCTGCTGCAGATAACTCTTGTTGGAATGATCACAGAGGAGATATGAATGAAACTCTGCACGAAGGAAAAGTGCGCTGCTACGTCCATATAATGAAAGAGGGGCTGTGCTACCGAGTCAACACTCTTGGCTTGTACATTGAAGCCAACAGACAGGTGAGAGAGATACACAACTGCCACCTGCGATGCAGCAGTAGGTTACGGGACCTCTAACCTCTAACAAAGAGGTTAACCTCTAACCTCCCTGCGATCCAGCTGAGCAGGGTGTGGGAGTTGAACCCGTGCCATGGTATCCAGGCACATCACCCTCCTGGTTGCTGGATGGGGACATGAGGCCAGGAAACAGTTCTGCCACTAATTTGCTCCACAGCTTTGATGTTAAGAAACCCCACACAAGCTCTTCTGGTTTCTTGGGGTGGCAAAACCTGCAGCCAGAGAGCCAAGAAGTGTGGGAAATAAAGCTGGAAGTGGCTTTGATAGCTCATCTAGTCCCTGTCCTTCACGTCCTAAAGGACGTGTCCTAAAGATCAGTTCTGACTGGACTTTTCCAAACCAATGTTTATCTGAGGGATAATGACAAAGGTTATTAATAATTTGCAGGAAGATTTAAACGGCCCATACGTTCAAATTGCCTAATGCTTTTCATTAGGAAAGAATTATCTTCTGAGCAGGCTTCACTCCAGTGGCACTCCAGGTAATCACAGAGGTGAAATGTTGATCTGTTGCAGTTTTCACTTTCACACTACTGAGAATTCATTAAAAAAAAGGTCATAGGGGAGGATTAGAGAAATCCTGTACCTAGCTAATGAGCTGATGATTAAAATCTTTGTTTTGGTTTATTTTATTTGATTTTTTAATTATTTGATATGGTGTTTTATTATTTTACTTGAGTTTTTATTATTTGATTTGATTTTTAAATTATTTGGTTTAGGTTTTTATTATTTGATCTGTTTTTTAATTATTTCATTTGCTTTTTAATTATTTTATGATATAGGGTTTATTATTTGATTTTATTTCTAATTATTTTATTATATGGGGTTTATT
>JANHGN010027309.1:110967-122569 GCA_024605025.1 Megaceryle maxima
CTGGCTGCTTTTCCAGGGCCAACCATCACTGCAGAGACAAGTTGCTCTTCTCTCCCACTCTCTGATCCTTTCTGTCCTGGGTGAATGTGGTCGGAACCACCCACAGCGTGTTTTCGTGCATGCGTTTCTGCAGCCACCCCTCCCCCCCGCCTGGGTTTTTAAGTTAAACTATCTCTTGCTTTAAAGAGAGCAAATACACAGCAGTGGCTTTCATCACTGCTGTATAATAGAGCAGTAATTCTGTGCCAGGGACTGTTTTCTATTTTATTTTAAAGGGTTTATAAAACAGTGTATGTAATTGAGTGAGTAAACTGAACGTTTTCTGGAGCCCCTGAGGGCTGGAACTTCGTGGTGGTCCTGGGCCTAGGCCCTAACCCTTTTTTTTTTTTCTTTTTCTTTTTTTTTTCTTCTCTTTTTTTTTTTTTTTTTCCTCCCTCCCTCCCTCCCTCCCTTTCCCCTCCTTCCCCTCCTCCTTTACAACCCAGCGTTGCCACCAGCAGCAGCAACAGCAATCTGTCTGGGGCTAATTGAGCAAACAACAAGGAGATGCTTTCACATGGCTTTTTAAAGGAATGCTCCGGCATCCCCTTTCTGAGAGCAGCTTGGCAGGAACCTGCCGGGAAGGCTGGGGAGCGCTGGGTCCCCGGCCCCACTGGTGGGGTGGGTTTGTGCTGGGGCTGCGCGCTCATTTCCGCCCCTCTGTTTATTTGCATTGCAGTTTGGTTTTAGCCAAGCACCGAAAGCCGCGCTGCTCCCCAGCCCTCCTTGCCTTCTGCGTATGTTTTTAAGGGGGTAGTGTACACTACGTGTAAACAAACGTCTTCCCAAAGCAGGAACGCATCTATAACGGGTGACAGGTTTTTGATTTACGCTCAGGAAAATCTCCGCGGACGCTCCGTTCAGGCACCCAGGCTGACTTCAGGCTGGGCTGCGTCAGCAAGTTGAAGCCGAGTGCTAATCAGGAGGTTGAATGTGTTGATCAGCTCTGGGTTTGCTTAGCACCAGATGCTCCCAATCTGAGAAGTTCTAGTTGAACATGATTTAAGGTTGCACAGCCCAACTCTAAGGCTTTCTGAAAGTCCTTTCTCTAATCCCGCTTCTTTCTCTGTGGGCTGAATGCATCTGTAACCCTGCCAGTGTCAGATAAAAGGCAGCCTGGTAAGAAATCCCTAATGGGGAGCTGGGGAAGGAGAAGGGAGCTGAACAGCTAAGCATGTGAGGTACTTCCTCCTCCCCCAGAGTTTCAGGCAGAGTTTCTGCATGAACTGAGCTTGCTGGTACCAGCCAGAGCCACTGGCAACTGGCAGCCACGGCTGATAATAAAACGCTATCCGCAGCTCAGCTCCCTGGCACAGACGGTGGAGTCTGAATTCTCTTCCCTCCCCAAGGAGGGCTTTGGGAAGGGAAGAGGGAAGCAGGGTGAATCCTTATCTGCCTATCGCATCCCCTCAGGCTGCGGAATCAGGCTTTGTTTCTAGCAAAACCATTCCCTTTATCGCTTAAAAACTTTCTGGTGGATTTGAGGCAGGCACATTCATGTGTTTTCTTTTAGCCTGTACAAGGAGAAATGAGTTTGGTGATTTCATGCGAATCTCTGAGGTAGCGGTGACTTACTGGGCAGGCAGCGTGTGCCCAGTTCGGGGAATCGGGGCCACACGGATCAAGGAGGGAACCAGGGACGTGGTTTAATGGTGACCTGGCAGTGCTGGGTTAACGTTTGGACTTGATGGCCTTGAAGGTCTCTTCCAACCAGAACAATTCTGCGATTCTGTGAAACAGGCCGAGGGATGGGGGATGGGGGAGTGCTCCAATTTCCCGTGTGGCTTTGGCCACATGAATTCCCTAAACAGACTTCTGCCTCAATTTCCCCATCTGTAAAACAGGAACGCTCGTATTCACCCACCCTCAAAAAGCATTTTGAACTCATCGGGTGTAAAACATGAGATGTCATAAAGCAGCTACAAGCAAAATACAAACAGTTGGTACCACCTCTGTAACAAAGTATGTGACAGGACCCATCCCAGCTCTGCACGTTTAGGACAGTGCAGGATGGTGTCTGAAATGAAGCAAGAAGTTCCTTATTAAAAAGTATTGCCACAGATAACCTATATATAGAACCACAAATTGACATGGCTCTTGATGAGCCTAGATGAAGGCATGTTTTATCTGCAGAGGCATAACGTAATTACTCTCACTGGATGGTAGCCAGGCTCTTATTCACATCACAGAAATCAGCGTGATAGGTAAGTCTGCTTGGAGGATGTTCAGGAATGGAGTCACAGGAGTTGCTACAGGGCCTGTTTGAGATATATTGGGAAAGTTGTTGGGGCTGAGGAATGTTATAGCAAGAAGTGCTGCAGGTTGGATTTGAAGTACCTTGGCAAAGCTGTGTGGGGTCCAGGAGAGGAGGGGAGGAGAGAGGTGCTGAAGGCTGGACTTGGGGCTATTGGCAGAGCTGTGCTGGAGAGGTTGTGTGGTGCTACCTACATCACGCTTGCACCTGGCACTTGTACAGTCAGTCCCTCATTTTCCTGAGCGCTGCATCCACTTCTGTTTGTCCTGCCCAAAGTCCTGGAGATTGGGCTCCACTTTCCAGCCTTGAGCTCCAAGATGTTCGCGTGCAGCTCCAGAGTTAATTATCAGTTGTCACTAAATACCCCGAGCAAAGAACTAAATGGCTCGATCTGGTGCTGAAGGTGAGAAGCGGTTCCTTGACCTCCTTATTTTTGCCTTCATGAAAGGTCACTGAAAGGTGGTCTTTTGTGTGACCCAATTCTGTCCCCCGGGCTGATGAGACAACGGGATCCATATGATTGTAGGGTTGGGGTTGTAGTGGGAAATTAACTTGCGACAGTCCCAAACCTCTTCAACTTTGCTGAGCAGGTTTTGATCAAACCTTTTCTGGAGCAGTGGTTTGCACGGTATAAAGTAATGGCTTGATTTCTAAACCAAGAGAAGCATCCTGCTGGCCCGGCCAGTTTGGGGATTGCCAGGAATTTCTTCATTTAGCCAAAGGTGGCATGTTTGTTGTTTTGCAGCAGTCTTGCAAAATCCACTCCCCTGAGGGGAGGAGTTTTAGGTGGGTAAATAAAACACAGCTCGTTATTTCCATCATCCTCGGCTATCCACCCCCACTGCTGGGTGAGGTGTGGGAGACAGCACAGCCTCCGTCAGCCTGCCCCAGGACCTCACAGACCCTGATGCTTACCCCAGGCTCCAGAGCCAGTTGTCATTCCCGACATGCAGCAGGGGAGATGCAGAGCCTGAGGGCATGGGTCAAACCACCTGAGCTCCACCTGAATAGGTGTCCAGCTCCCAAAGGGCAATTCAGATTCATCGCCTGCCCCCACGGCACCCCCAGGACACCCACTTTGAGCACACCGGCTTTGTGTCAGCTCTGAGGCCACATGCTTGGGGTTTTTTAGGCACTGGGCTTTCAGTTGTGTGTTTTTATTATTTTGGCTTTAGATCCCTTATTTGCAGTCCTTCCCTGACAGGCTGCTTTTGCATTTTAAAGGGAAGGCTCTTTCAGTACAGGGCATTAGCAGTGCTGGGGCAGGGCTGGCACGTTAATGGGTCCCCACTGGGGCTGTGCAGAGCTCCTGGGAACAGACCCTGTAGAAATTGCCCCTCCAACAAATTTGCTCCACAGGAGTCTGAGGAGGGCTAAGCACCACTACCCTCAGAGGCTGTAACTGCTCAGGGCCCTTGCTTCACGTGGATCCTTTCAGAGAGGCTCCATCCAGAGCTCAATGCAGGAGGAAAGAGTTAGGTTTGAATTAAAAAAAAAAAAAAAAGAAAAAAGAAAAAAACCCTTTTTTAAGCTGCTTGGGTTGAGTTGAGACTGGGGAGGATCTCACGCTGCCTCAGTCATGACCCCCCCGATGCTGAGCAGCCCCCCTCCATGCAGTTGGAGGGCTCTCTTCAGGGCCAGGCTGGGTTACTGATCTTTATGTCAGGTCCCCATGTTGGATATCAACACCTCCATCTAGGTGTGCACCTGTCAGCAGCAGCTGCGACGTCCATCGGGCCTCTCTTGCTTAGTAGTGGCATATACATGTGAGAACTCTCATTAGAGCAGCCTCCTGATGTTTAGTCAGTTGTTTAGGCTTTCGCCATGTGTGGGGGATACTGCCGGAGAGATGCTGGATTCCAAAGAAAGGCAGCGAATCCGCGTTCGAGTTCCCCAGAATCTGCTTTTCTCATTTGTTTTCCAGTTGCAGGTTTGAAAAATGCAGAGTCTGAAGCACTGCTGCAAAACTCAATTCCTCCTCTTTTCCTCCCTCTCTCTTTTCAGCCAAACATGTTAATGAAGTCATTGTGGGCACTGAACAGCTGATGGAGATATAACCCGCGTGGGTTTTAAAGATGATTTTATGGAAGCCAGCAGCAGAACCAGATGTTCGAGCAACGTAGGATCATCCGTACAGATCAGGACTGGCGAGGTTCACCCTGTCACTGCTCCTTTCCTGTTCAGCTTTATATTTATATCTTAATAAAGCTGTATTTACAGAGTGGTGTGTCCCTCAGCCCCTCCCCCCTCATTGGGATGCACGCGGGTCTGTGCCGGGTAATATCGGTTCCTGCGCGCCCGGCGGACTCACTGTACTTTTCCAGCAGAAGGGAGAGCGGGGACCACACAGACTGTGCCCACTCCAAAGGAGGACTTAGCCGCCCTCCCTGCGATGTAAACCACGTCCCTGCAGTCCCGGGCCTGGGAGAGACCGCTCGGGATGCTGCTTGTGCATCTCATCAACGCAGCAGGCGGGCAGCGGAACACAGCCCTGCTGCGGGCTGCTCTTTGCAGCGCGGCGGCTTTGCCAGCCTCCTCCTCCTCCTCCTCCTTCTCTCTGTCGTGATGCTGCCCCATAGCTGCACCTCTTCTCTGTAATGTGGTGGGGAAGTTGGGCGCTCATTTCCATCAGGGCTGAGTTTGGTCCGTTGGTTTGAAATCCTGCCCAAGAGCAAGTACATGAGAGGGCTGGGGCAGCGCGGGGGGGAAGTAGGGGGTCAGCAGTGGGTACTCTCTGCCCTATTTTGATGGTTCTTTTGCTTGCCGGCCCGCTGTTCCTAATCTCAGTCGGGAGGTCCCTCCCCACATCTGGATGGTCTGCGGGTGACTTTGCCTGCGTCTGTGAGACGAGCTGAGCGCGCCGCTGCGAAACGCCCAGCCTGGCGGTCAGGGGCTGTGCCAGGATTGTAAAGCACCTGGACGGGGCTGAAACACAAGCTGTTCTTTAACGTTTGTAAATTGGACACAAATTCCTACCTAAAAGCTGTTTATTAGAACCTAGTAGGATTCAACAGGACATTTATCTGCCCCTGGCACTTTGACATCCAGAGGTGCTTACAGCTGCTGGCTGGGTGGATACTGCGTTAACCAAAGTGATAAACTTTAAATGTGAGTTTCATGGGCACCGGGTGTCCCTCGAGGAAAATTACCATTTCCTAGCTAATTTGACAGGAGAGAGATTATAATCCAGACGTTCCCCGAGTTTCATAAACACAGATCCCTCCTCTGAAGGACCAGATGGGAATGGAAAGTACGGCTAAGGATGAGCTTCAAGGCCTCTGACGAGGCGCTGAGAGAAGAAATGCGCTGCCGTTCAGCTCCAGCTTCGTGCTAGAGCCTTTGCCTCGCGTATGTGCACGAACACGTTCCGAAGGTACAAAGCCTTTTTCATCCGAGGATCGCAGAGGCTTTACAAAGGTTAATTAAAGAGAGTTCTCGTCTCTGTGTGCGGCAAGGGAGCGAGGCATCCATTTTGGGTGTGTAGAAACAGAAGCAGAGTGGAGCGTAATTACCTGGCTTTGCATTTTACCAGAAGGCTGGGGCACAGCCGAGAGAGGTCCGCAGGGACTTTGACTCACGGTCCTTTTGCTTAAACACAAAGCTTCTCCCTCTCTGTTCTCAGGATACATCTTAACTTCGGAGCCCCTCGCTTAACAGCTACAACTTTACCTCCTCGTGCCTTAATTACATGTTAAAGTCTCAGTCCTTTTGTTTAGCTAATTTAAGGAGAGGGTGGGGGGCTCTTTACTGTGTCGGTTTGAATTCAGCATTAATTTAGTGTTCTCTGACACTTGAAAACCTGGCTGGGATTTGAGGCGTTTTCTTTTCCTTTTTGCCTTTTACGACCTGCAGGTGTTTGGTGTGAGATAAAAGTAGATCCCAAAGTGAGATTTCACAGCACAAATTATCAAAGTGAAGATTCACTCTTGATGTAGTCTACGTGTGTGGCAGTAATTATGAAAAATAATTCAGGATAATAGGGCCTTCAGGAATCCCAAGGCGGGCACAGGGAGGTTAACCCTTCCTCATCTAACCTGGTCTCCATGCCGCTGTCATCCTCAGGTGAGCAGATGATGGGTTGAGTCAGGCAGCTTTACAAATCAAGTGACAAATGGGACAGTCTTGAAGAACTTCAGGGAGACGACCAAGGAAAGGAAGTTGTTGTTCCCAGGTAGTTTTGGATGTGTCTGGCTGATCCTAGGCCATACAGACCTTGGTGAAGGTGTTACTGGTACGGGCTGCTCACCAGCTTTGAGGAACGGGGTCACCTCTCAGATAAATCTCCTCACATTGCTGCTCTGTGCCACCCAGGCAGCTGAGTGTTGCAGTCCGTGCCCACTGCAGAGCTGTTAGCACCAAGGTGCTGCTTTGTAGGCAACGTTCCTCTGCAAAGATGGAACTTCCCAGCTCTCTAGGTGCTGGAGCTTTCTGGACAGGCTTGTCCTGAACACTTCCTTGGCAGATGTACAGCTGGAGTTGACGCGAGAAGGTTCTTGCAGTGGCATGTCACATGCTGCATCTGCAGGCAGTAAAGCAGAGCCTTGCTGTGATGCCCAGTGAGGTCCCCAGCCGGCAGCCCCTCCAGCTCCTGGGTTTCACCGAGCGGTGTCTTGCCAGCAGTTCCTAAAAGGCTTTTCCTGTGCCCAGGCAGCAGGTGGGTGTGGGTGCAGAGCCCAGTGGCAGCATGTACACAGATGTCACCTGGCCCCTGCTTCTCCCGCTGGGCCCTGCGCACCTGGCACACTGTGACAGGGGCACCTGGAGCTCTGCCCCTGGCCCAGGCTCCTGTGAGAGGTGGGCGTCACCTGCAGCAGCCCTGCAGCGAGGTCCTTGCCCGATGTTTCCAGCCAAGCCCTCTTGCATGACATGGATTTGGGCAAAGCATTTGCCAGGCAGTTGGAGATACCCGGGGCTGTGGCTCTCATCCCTCAGCCGTTGGCGTTTGCTTTTGTAGGTGACTCTTGTGGTCTTTCAGGACACAGCAGCTCATCTGATCCCTGCTGTGGTCAAGCCGAAATGGATGGCTCCCATCTTCCTGGCAGCCTTGGAGCAGAGCCATGTGAGGAGGCGGCGAGCAGCCAGCCATTCCCGGGGACAGTGGGCTTCCCACCCTGGCAGTGTTCAAAAGGACACAAAACCTCCTTTGGAACAGGCTTTGATCTCGCTCTTGGGACACTTCTTTGGCTTGTGGGCAGGAAGGGGAGAGGAGCGCCAGGCTGAGTGGTCATATGGCCTCAAGTCCTCAGGTCTGGCTCCCCCGTGACCTATCAAGTTGATGCTGTGTGCAGCCCCAGACATAGGACTCTCCTGAACCTCTTGGAGCTGGACATCGTAAGAACTCAATGGTCTTTCACTGCCTCTGGTCTCCAAGGTTTATCCCGCAGAGCCGTGTTTCTCCTGCTGGCTTCTGCACCCCACTCTCCTTCCTCTGGCTGCCTGGAAAGAGAGGTTTTCACCATGCCTTGCCCAGCCTTCAGACTTTGCTGGTGGGACCTTCTTGTTCCAGGAGACCAGAACTTTCCTTACAAGGGCCTGCAGCTCTGGGGAGCACCAGTGTTTTCAGGAGGTGCCTTGCTGCCTCCACACCGCCCCACACCCATAGCAAGGGCCAGTGGCTGCTCCGGTCCCTGCCCCAGTGTCTTGCCAAGGGCAGGGGTAGGTCAAGCCCCAGCTGGGGCTCGCAGAGGAATTGCCAGCAGCAGTGTGACCACCACAGCGCATGGCGTGACCCAGGACACCGCTGCGGCCATCAGTGCCACGCTCCTGTCACACGCGGCCATTCCCGAGGCCTTTGGTCACCTGTTTTAAAGGACTTTTTCTGCAGCGGGCAACGGGGTCCCTGGGCATTACAGGTTGCTCACCATGCCCCGTGCCAGCCCCCCCAGCACCACAGGGGGAGTGCAGAGCACAGGGCCCTTCTGTCTGGGCAAACCTGCAGGGTTACTTCGGGGCCCCGGTGGTTCCCTCACCGGGGTGCAGCACCCGGCAAACCCCCCGAGCGGCTCCGCAGCAGCCGGCCCGTGGCAGTTCGCTCGCTCTCAGCCGGGCGGCCGATTCCTGGATCCTGTCGGTTTTCACTCCATCTCCCGGGAGCCAAGGTCCACAGCCACGCCTGTGCCTCCCAGACGGGCCGGCAGACGAGAACTTCCTTCCAGGCCCTATAGACAGACATTTTATATATGTTAAAATACGTGTGTATATAAATACGGAAAGCGAGAGCTTGGGAGAGCTTGAGTCTAAATAAACTTGTATGTTTAAGGCTTTTAAAATGCTAATGTTGAATTTTGGGGTGGGGGGGACACCCAAGGGGATTGTTGGACGGAGCACCAAGACAGCTGATGAGCTTGGATCGGCGCCTTTGCAATTCAGGGAAAAAATGGGATAGTTTGGGAAGGAAAAAGGGATTTTCTTGTTTTTGTTTTTAGTAGAAAATAAAAGAAGCTGCCTTCTTATTTGCCTCCCTCCCCCAGTGCCGGAGCAGCGAGCGACTGGTGTTGTATGCATAAGCTATTCCTTTGTGCAACATCTAAATGGTTAATTGTGTTTGAGGAAGATGTACGGGCGAATGGAGGGACCACCCAGCAAGAGACAGACAAGAAAGAGCGATCTCTGAAATGTTTAACCAGAGAGAGAGCAAAGTTGTTTAAAAATATTTAATTTACAACATTCCACACTGCTGATTATAAATTGGCCGTCCAAAAACACTGCTGCGTGCAGGGAAGGATCCAGGCAGCATGAAACAAATTCTTGTGATTGTTTTTCCTATCTTCCTCCCTCCTTTCCCTGGGGAGTTTAACCCCTCGGCGGGATGTGGGTTGCCCCAGGCAGGGAAGGCATGACCGATGTCCCCCGGGACCACTGGCTTCCGCCCCGGTGCTGACACCCGGGTCCTGGTGCAAACACCTGCGCCCGGGGCTGGGGCACAGCTGCCTGCCAGCACTGGGAGAGCTGGAGGGGACACTGAGGAATGCCCAGCAGGCAGTGGCAGCCCCAGGCACGTTTGAGATGTGGTAAAGGTCCTACAGCCCCTTCCCTCTGATTTTCACCCCAGCACCAAGAGTCCCCCGAAGCATCCAGCCTGGCACTCCTGTGCAAGGACGGCCGGGAATACCCCAGCAATGGGTTGGGAGACGGGGGCAGCCAAACCTGGCTGGACTGCACTATCCATGAGCCATCCCTCACCACCATGATGGTGTCTGCGCTCGGCCACGTCACCCAGCCATTCCCAGCAATGCCGGAATGGAAGGAGCTGGGACCTGGGCCCTCAGAGGGTCATTGAGCAACAGTGGTGTCCCCCCCTGCTCGGGCCTTTCTGCAAAGGGGGTGGTTGGTTCCGGATGCCAGGAAGAAGGGATTTGGCCACGCTCTGCTCACGGCCATCGCTGATCCACGGCTGGCTTCGACACACCCGGCAGCCCCAGGCTCTGCTCCCCCCTCAACTCATGACAGGGGCAGGGGCTGCTCTGCAAAGAGGGACCGTTCCCTCTGGGTGGTGGCCAGGCCATCTCCCCCACCCCCTGGCAATGGCTTCTGCTCCCATGGTGATGTCCTTTCTAACCTTCATACCCCCCATTCCTCCAGTGCTGAGGGAGGTCTGGGAGAGGAGGCTCTTGAGCTCTCTATCGTGCTGTTCTTGGGAGACCAGTCAAGCAAAGGATGCATGTGGCGGGGGTCAAACCCTCCTTCCTCAGCTAGCACTAACCCTGCCACCATCCACCCTCACAAACACCACCTGAGGGGCTGCAGATCCACCCTGCCCAGAGGGTGCCAGGGAAGTGGGAAATGTGCAGCCCTCCAACCAGTGACCCTGTGCTGCAGGGGGAATCTGAGCAGAGCTGAGAGAATAGGGGGATGCAAGAAAAAAACGAGACCCTAAAGCAGCGGCTACTTTGGCCACAGATCACTCCTTGGCATCTCTTTGCAGATCCTGCTTGGAGAGCAAAAGCCCCAGTGCTTTCACACCCTGCTGCCGCAGGACCCTGGCCATGCAGCCAACCCCCTTGGGAACCCTGGGAAGCCCTGGCCACCAGGGCAGGCAGGGGTCTCACCATCTCCCAACGTCCCTCCTGGCAAGAAGGGGGCACAGGGAGGGCTGCGGGGCTCTTTGCTGGGCATTGCCACAAGTTCCGAACCCCTAACCTCGCCGGCCACCTGGGCGCTTCCTCGCGTGCAGCAAAGGCCTGTGACAGCCCAAGGAGCTGGGGTGGGTTTGGCTGCTTGCCCCGGTGGCGAGCCCAGCTCTCGGTGGCTGAACCACTCCGGGCCGTGCCAGCCCCAGCCGGTGCCGGGAGCGAGAGCAGAGACAAAAGAGCTTGTGTCCTGCTGCCAGCAGCCGGCCCCGCCGAGCGGCCGCCCGCCCAATTAAACCGTGCCCGCTTCCCATGCGGCAGGGACGCTGGCGGGCTCGCTGGCCCCCTCCCATCACCCACCAGCCCTGGGGGACCCCCACCCTGTGGGGCCTCCCCACAGGCGCCAGCACTCCAGCAGCCCTTGCCGGGCATGAATATGTTTCCTTGGTCCCCCAGAGAGGCCACCTCCAGCAGCTTGTCATGCTGGGGACAACTCACCCCATCCCCAAATATGTCCTCTTCCCTCCACTTTCCTTGTACCCCAGGGCTCACGGCACCCACCAGCACAAGGAGTGGGGCACTGAGCATCCCTCACCACTCCCACCCTCGCCAAGGACCAGGTCAGGATGAGACCTGGCAGCAGCTGCCACCGCGGCAGGAGCATCCCCACGGCCCGGCCCGACCCGCGGGGCTGGTGTCACATCCACTTAGCTGGCTCCAAAAATCCCTCGCTCTGACACCTTGTTAAATACCCACCAGGGGTCACAGTTCCTGGGTTTCTTTTTTCCTGCTTTTCCTTTACCCCGCTGAGACGTTTCGGTTGGCAGGAGCTCCCCCCCCCCCAGCTATTAGGTATCTTTCGGGGAACAAGAAACCTAGATCACTTACAAATTAATTTGGAGTTAAACCTACAGAAAATGAGAAACATGCTGCTTTGCAGGAGAGAGCGCTTGGCCAGCGATCAAGAAAAATATATCCAAAGGGTCCGATGCGGCGCGCTCGTCAGCGGCCAGGGACGGGGCTGCGCGCTCAAGGTAGCCGCCGGCTGCTTTCAGGCGCGTTTTAATGGGGCCGTGGCCTTTCCTCCCAATTAAAACCGTAGCAAACGAACAAAAGGGAGAACCTGCTCCCCAGCGTGCGAGGGGATGTGCGACAGGACCTGGGGAAGGCCGGGGTGCGGGGGGGGGAGGCGTGAGGTGCAGTGCTGCAGTGCAGGGCTCTGCCTCCCCCGGTGGGGATG
>JANHGN010027310.1:916-17197 GCA_024605025.1 Megaceryle maxima
GAATGTCTGTGGCAGTGATGCTAGTGCAGGAGTACACAGCTCAAATGCTGAATGTAGGCAGAGTGGAAGCATCCTCAAGACTCAGAGGACATCGCTCCTCTCAAACTGCTCTCAGAACTTTGATACTACAGATTTCTAGGTTAATTATTTCATATTGGATTCCCTCCCCTACTTGTATTAAGAACTGGAAGGACAGGATAAGTTGCTGAATATTTTCTTTCTCCTAGGTCAGCCAACTTCAAGAACTTCACCTTCATTCAGTTGAATGAAGAGTTTTCCAGAGGCAAAGGATTAGACATTGGTGCTCGATTTTGGAAAGGAAACAATGTTGTTCTCTTTTTTTGTGATGTGGACATATACTTCACAGCTGAATTCCTAAACTCCTGCAGATTGAACACACAGCCAGGTACTGCTACTCCTGAAGTGTATTATCTTTCAACAGATTTTTACCTATTGTGTAACAGCTTTTACTGGAGTATTCTTGCCTTTGAATTGCTGATGAAGCTGCTGTAAATCATTCTTGAAAACTCAGAGAACTAATTAAGACATATAAAATGTCCATTGCTGGCTGGCTTTTGAAAGGTTGTAACACTCCTGTTCCCACTGTGTCTGAATTTCTTGCCTTCAGCACCTGTGCTTCCTGCAACAGGATCTTTTTGTTAATTATATCTGCACATTTTCATGCTCAGCCCAAAACTTGGGTGACTGTCTGGATTTGCTCTGACCTGGACAGCATCTTGTAAGAAAGAGAAGTGTGTTTTATATAGCTTATAAAAACAATAACCCATTGTCATTTCCAGGGAAGAAGGTGTTTTATCCTGTTCTCTTCAGCCAGTATAACCCCAGTATAATTTATGGCCACCATGATTCCATCCCATCTTTAGAACAGCAGCTGGTAAGTACAAGCTTCTCTGAAAGTCTGCTTTTATTTGGACAAAGCATTGTTTTAAAGGTGGCTCATGTGCTCTTGGGTAGCATTTCCCTGTTCCTTGTACAGAGCGACTACCACACAGACAAAATTACAGCAGTCACCTTACTGTGAGTTCTGCAGTTAAGTTTCACAGGGAAGTACCTTGGTACCATTTATTTTAACCCTTGTTTGATGTTTTATATGTGAGACCTAAGAATTTGAACCATGTCAGCTTCTCTCCTAGAAGGGATTTTCTAATTAGTGAACAATTCCTCCATGGTGTGCTGTCTTGGGGTGACAGCTCCTGGTATTTCTCTCATTTCTTCCTTTCAGTGAATAGTTTCTTCACTTGCATCTTGAAGAGCTGGCGTTTGTAAAAAGCATAGATATCCTGGGATGAGTCAGTGAAAACAGAATTCCAGTGGCTGTCACTGTTCTTCCCCCACTTACTTGAACACCTACAGTGGCTTTCCCCATCCCACAGTTCATGATAAAACTGCCTGTGAGCAGACAGTGTGTTTCTGAAGTGTACCCTGTTGTCTCAGAGTTGAATGATATTCTTGGAGCTGTCCCTTCTGGTTTGAATCCAGCACTGCTGAAACACAATGTTAACTCCAAAGATTTCCATCTCACCTGCTTATCTTTGGTGTGAGAACACAGCATTATTTTTGAAAACATTGCCACAAGGCATACAATTAAAACATGTAGTAAAAGCTGGGTGAATCTCCTTGATAGAGAGGAAGCTGTTGTGAGGAAGCAGCAGAGCACACCGCTGAGAGGTTCACATGAATGCTAGTGGCAGAGCCACTGCTTGTCTCTGCTGCAGATGCTACTCTCCATTCTCCTGTGCTCTGGCATTGCATTGCCTTGAAACTAAAGGGGTGATAGAAGTGGTGGCTTTCCCTTCATGTACACCCTCCACTCTTGCTTCTCTCCAGAGTCAGCAGGTCATGGTCCCCTGCCCCCTAGTGCTGGTAAGTGGCTGAGGTTTCAAACTGAAGCATACTCCAGCTATGCAGCTTCATTCAGGTTGTCTGGCTCAGGTCCCAGCCTGCCACAGCCATCCCTTTTACTGCCAGGCACTGCACCTATCAGGGTTCATGCTTTCCCAGAGCATCCCAGCTTCTATTGTTGTTCCTGATAGGTAAGAATTAGGGGTGTTGTGATCCCAGCAACAGTCACAGCTGAAAAACATCACTGTGGGTCTGAGTCCAGTCCTCTGTCATCACTACCCCCACTTC
This sequence comes from Megaceryle maxima, assembly GCA_024605025.1. Taxonomy (NCBI): domain Eukaryota; kingdom Metazoa; phylum Chordata; class Aves; order Coraciiformes; family Cerylidae; genus Megaceryle; species Megaceryle maxima. The sequence goes on from JANHGN010027310.1 coordinate 3,068, forward strand.
ATGCAATCTCTCTAGAAAAATAAAGGAGAGTTTGAAAAAGCCACCCAAAATGCTTTGAAATATTTTTTTGTCTACTACTCCCTGTGTTATCTAACAGGTAGCCAGAAGGTCCTCTACTGGAGTCTGGAAAATGCTTTCCACTGTTTTTTTTCTCAGAGGAAATTTGTTCTCATAATACCATGGGATTGACACTATCTCTTCTGTCTCTGCTGAGAGCCAGTCGGGGATCCTCAGACTTGTAAGCACTGTGCTTAGGAAATGAAATAGAGTTTAGCTCTCAAGCTAGCATAAATTCCACAGAGTATGTTGTCAGGATTGTGCAAATATTTATAAGCTAATATTTGAATCTTAAAATGTGATGCTTATGTCAGAAAAGCTTCTTGATTTAAAGAAGTACTGCCAATCTCATTTTTACATAGATTTTTACATTTTCAGCCAATATTAGTTCCCAGGCATGAGGCCGGGTCTGTGCCATTAAAACAAGGCAGTGTTAGCTCTCTGTCCTGATACTTGGGCTGCTTAGAAAAAAAAAACCTTCAGAAATCTGAAAGAATTTGATTTGTGCAGCAACCACTTGCACTAATAAGAAATAATAATGCTAATGCATACGAGTAGCTTGCTGTAAGGGCATCATTATGGAGATTTCTTGTTATGGTGCAGACCTGACAGATACAATCTTGTTTCCTTTTAATCGCCTTCTGCAGAGGCTTGGCTTTTTCAAGGGAAGGAAATGTGAGAAAAGAAAGAGAGAGCAATACGAGCAGTAAAAAGACAACAAAAGTCATTGACGTGACAAGGGTTATGAACAAAAAGGGGAGGCATGAATGAGAAATCAGGAGAAACGGGTTTGGATGAGGATTTTTTGGTAAATGAATTGCTGAGATTCATAAATCCCAAAATGGAAATTCTGTCTCCTCATCTTCACAAGTGAAGCCAAAGTTTTCAAAAATAGCTGCTAAGGAATAGGTGTGCAACTAGGCCTTCAGGAGTGTGGAGTACTGCTGACTTGCTCAGAGCATTACCTGTCCCAGCCCCTTGAAACTCTTGGATGTCTCCCCAGATTTAGTTAGGTCACTTACACACATGAATCATGACCTTAGGGATCTATACTTGGATATCTGCTTTTGAAAAGGACAGCCACGGTTTGGCACTGCTCTGATTTTCTACCTGTAATACACAGAGCTTTCATGTCCACCTCAGAGCACATTAATTATTGCAAAGGCTTTTATGGGATATATATCTATTACCTAACATTTCTGGACTTCAGTTTTAGCTGGATTTAACAGTTCTGTAATGGAAAACTATTCTTACCACTTTCCTAATTTTTGTCAAAATTAAAGTAATCAAAAAGCTATTAGTTGTGAGATCAGGTTAGAACCACTGTTTTCTTCCAGAGCTCTTGTGGCTCACAATCCAGATGCCACCATCTGCTCTATGGCAGAGTCTTCTTTCCCTGCTTTACCAGGATGTTTCTTCCGATGGTTTTTAAACCCCCAGGAACTAATTATTTTGGGGGATGTTTTGCCTGCAAAGAAGCAGACTCCAGAGAGTGTTGTGCTATCGCTCCACTTGGTCTACAACAGCAGGAGTGCAGTGAAACCTGATCATTCTGGATCAGTTGGTTTATCCACAATAGCTAATGACTGGGTTTTAATAGCTGGTTTTTGGGGAGGACAGAAACATGCAATGAGTATCTACAAAAGCTGTTTCGGGATCAGCCATGGATTTACATGGGGAAGAATAAAAGGGCAGTTCCTCCTATTTCTGACACATTCAGGGACTTGTCTGCTGCTCATACTGAAAGCTTTTCTGCTCCCATATAAACTTTCCGTTCCCTCCATGCAGGTTATTAAAAAAGAAACTGGATTTTGGAGAGACTTTGGTTTTGGGATGACTTGCCAGTACAGATCTGATTTTATCAACATAGGTAAGAAAAATACACTCTGCTATGTCTGCCTTTTTACTGAAACAGAAAATTGTGAGCAGCTTCCCTTTCCTTGGGCAGTGCGTCTCTGCCTCTAATTTGCAGCAGTGCTCTGGTTAGATGTTCAGACTATTCCTAGGTACCACAAAAATTACCAAATTCTAAGCACTTCTCAGTACAAATAAAGCAATTTTGTCTGATACTGAAAGATTTGAAGCTAAGAAAATTGGACGCTGATGTTGGCAGAAAGGATGGCTGTTTTAAAGTGCTGGCTGGAGCCAGAGAATAACTGTAGTGCAATTAATAGCACCAAGTTTGCTAGTATATATTTCTAGTTGTGTTTTGGGTTTTGTTTGTGTCAGGTGGCTTTGATCTGGACATTAAAGGCTGGGGTGGTGAAGATGTACATCTGTACCGCAAATACCTTCACAGCAACCTCATCGTGATCCGAACACCTGTCAGGGGTCTCTTCCATCTGTGGCATGAAAAGCAATGTCTGGACGAGCTGACCTCAGAGCAGTACAAAATGTGCATGCAGTCCAAGGCCATGAACGAGGCTTCTCACGGCCAGCTTGGGATGCTTGTTTTCAAACAAGAGATTGAGACACACCTTCACAGACAGAAGCTGAGCAGTAAGAAGACATGAAGCCAGCAAGGGAGGCAGAAATCCTGAGTTGGACTATGGGGTGTTTTGGAAGAGTCACTAACAAGAAAAGACAGGATGACACTGAAAGAGGATGGAGGTTCCAAAAGGATGGCAGCAAAAGAAGATGAGGGAAAGTGCTCATCCTCCCTTCTTTTGTTTTCGTTTGTTTTGGGTTTGTTTTCATTTGTTTTGGGTTTGTTTTGTTGGGGTTTTTTTGTTTATTTGTTTTATTTTTTTCTTCTTCTTAATAGGGCTTTTAAGTACTCCATTAGCTGTTCATCACTTGCTTCTGGGGGAGACTTGGGCACTTGATGAGATTCAAGGTCACAGAGACAATGAACAGTACATAAATGCCAGTGTGGTGTTCACAATAACAAATGGATTTGCTCTTCCATTTAAATGTTTGTAAGATGTCTACAGTTATTTAAAGGATTGACCCTTTGGTGGGCCAATAATAATGAGTTATTTTCTACATCTAACCTGACATATTTAAAAAGGGCTATTTTTGAGTAAGTACAGAGCTCCCTCTCCGAGAAGGACATCTGATTGTTAACAATGATTAGGCTGGAGTGGCCAAAAATCTTTTTCCCTTAAGGGGCTTGGGTGGGGCAACAGCAGCAGTGAACTAACAGGGTTATCCCCAGCTCATTCAGAGACAAGAGGCATCTCAGAAAATGCTTTCTAAAATTCAGAAAGAGACCCCCCCCCCCCCCAGTCAAGTGTGTTGTTTCAAAAATGCTGTAGGGTAGTTTTTGTTCTCTTATGTGGACGGTGCACCAAAAGCAATGACCTGTGTCTGTAGCTCATGAATCAGACTGTATTTCTGCTTTACAATGCTCTAAGTATCTCAAGATTTATTTTTAAATGAAGTTGGTTTAGTTTGGGAATTATTTTGTCATACTGCAGGTTTTCTGCTTCTAGCCTTACCGGGAGATAGTACAGCCTTCCAATGGCTGGAAAATTCTCTGTGTTTCCTGTGGATGGGAACTGGGTTCAGATAAGTGAAGTGATTTTTCTACACAACCTGGGTGCTGGAAGGAAGAAGCTTTACCGTACTGAAGAAAAGGAAACACGCATCAACTTGCAGTGCTGATTTATCAGGAGGCTTTAAACTCAATATCAGATACCAAAATTGATGAACACTTTCTGGCTTTATACCAAAGTCTACCTTCTAAACCAAATATAGAATCTTGCCCAGGGCACAGCAAGCTTTTTGTAATTAACAAAATACATTTTTGTGATGGATTACTGGACCCTGCAAATTCTCTTATGATAATTATAGATGCATCCTAAAAATTAGTCTCCTTAATAGTTTTTTTCCAATTGCCCAAAACTGTTGAAAGCATGAGATACTGCTCTTATAAAGCATTTTCTTTTAAGGCTGACTGCTGTCTATCATTTCAATATATACTAGCCAACAAAAAGTGCATGGGCTTGGAAATCTCATTTGCTTACTTAAATGCTGTTTCTCCAAGTGGTCTCTTTGTTTTATAGCTTCAGATTAATTCAAGGCATAGCCTCAGATTAATTTAAGGCAGACTTAAAACAGATTCTAATTCAGTTTTTAGCTTGTAAAAGCTGGGGGAAGAAATGGGCAAGACAGCACTGAACAATTAATAAAATGCTATTTGTTTTGCCACTGTGCAGTAGGAAGAGAGCTTAGGAACCTCTTTTGAAAGCATTGCATGAAGAATCTGCAGGCAGACACTATGCTACTGCAAGTACCTTTTCCTTTGACACGTTTACACGCGTTTGTCTTTTGGTGAATGCAAATGATCTGCACTGCACATCCCTTGCAAATCACCAAGTGTCCAAAACCACTGCAAAAGTAAGCATCTCTGGATGCTTAAAAAACCCAAGCCCCAAATACATCACCTTGTCATAAGAAATTCAGCAATAGCTCAAGTAGACTCTCCAAAGAACTTTTGTTGTTGTTGTTGTTCCTAGAACTCATTATACTTGGTTATAAGGGGCTTTGTTTTAATAGAGTAACTTTACAAATATTATGCAGTAGGAGGAGACAGCCATGGTTTGTTGAATGCATACGAGAGCTATGGTAACTGAGCAGCTCCATGGTGATAGTTGTTCCTACAGTCCCACTTAACCTGAATTTGAAGCTGGGTGATGTATGTTATAAAAGTTTCATAAACTTTAATTGCCTCAAGCCTGGCCTTAACTATTCAGTGATGGTTTTTTTCATTACATTCCCTTAGGTTTCCCTAAGCCCTCAACAACTTACTGTAATTCTGAGGTCAGCCACACTTGTAGAACAGGGTTAGACCAGATGATCTTCAGAGGTCCCTTCAAAACTACATTAATCTCTAATTCTAAGCACTGGGAACCTGTAAATCCATTACTTTGTTACTTTGGGTACCTTAGCAAGCAAATCATCCAGCTCCTGTCAGAGTTTCACAAGTTATGTTTTTAAATAGCACCTTTGTGATTCTCTTGCACATCCTCTTCCACAGAAATGCTGCTGCTCCTCCTGACAGGAATAATACTGTCTATGAAGTTCCTGTTCCTCGGCTGCAGAAGCCAGTTTGGCAAGAGGTGAGGTTTAGACCATGATGGATAGAGCCAGCCCGCAGTCATTGGCCGCCTCAGTGATGTGCAGGAGAATCTCATCACAGCAGAAATCTGTCAGGTAGAGACTGCACTGCTATGAGAGGTGAAGAACAACATGAGACAGGGAAGCTGCTGTTAGCTATGTTTCTGTGAGCCCAGTGAAGCTGTAACAGGTCTTACAGACCACTTACAAAAAGATAAATCCACAGAGCAGCCAACAGAACCATAGCTTTTGCCATGCAACTCCCTACCTTCCTGGTCCCAGGAGCAGCTTGTGATCTTTCTCAGAATGCCAACTGACTGGATGTTAGCTGGGGAGGGAATAGAGATCACCCTGTGCAGATGAGGAGGCCATATGCAGACTCCCTGCTTTCATTTTTGATGACTGTTGCATGCTCTGGCTAAAGGCTCAGAGGCGTTGTGCAGAACGAACTGCCATATCCTTCCAGGTGACATGATGTCTCCAGCTAGCAAGTTTCAAATGTGACTACTCTTATAACCCTTGCACAGCATCCCTTGAAGAAAGAAAGATTCTACAGAGAAATTCCCCATCTCAAGCCAGCACCCTTGATTTCTGACCATGGCAAGTCATCCTTGCTCCACAGATTTTCAGGGTAACTAGATTTCAGAGCAATAGAAGAGCCAGTCTTGAGGGCATCTGTTCTGGCAAGGGTGCTGCCTTTGCAGTCAGTGCAGTAAATGCGTGGGTATAAAGCTTCAGGTTTCTTCCCTCACAGACCGAGGCATGATTCTCAAACGTGGGATGGATGTGAACACTGAGAGTGGCTTTCTCTGGGCTCTACTGAGCCAGCATTTGCAAAGAAGTAGTTATAATATAAAGCTATGTGAAGCTACTAGTCCACTGCTTAGCAGGTCAAACCCTATAGATTCTAGAGCTAAAATTGAACATGCTGTCCTGCAGTCCTGCTGTGTCCATGCCAGATCAGCCTGCACCTTATTTCTGCAAGTTAACAACCTGCCTCTCAAACCACCTTTATAAAGCAGCCTTTGTCCCGTGTTTACCAGCCAACAGGTACACAAAACATGTTGTGCTTTGTCTCCAGCATGACACCAGCTGTGGCATGTTCTTCACATGAGAGCAAATGCCAATTTTTCTCTAGGATTTCTGAATGACCTTTCCTTTTGCCCATATATTTCAAAAGAAACAGTTTCATGAAGAGGGAAGGAGGGATTTTTTTCTCCCCCTACAAATAATGTAGCACACCCCCCCTCAGGATTGACACAGATTATGTTGAAAATATTTCTTTGGCGTATGTGATAAAGTGCTCAAGAAACTCTGTAAGTCATTTGCCCTGCCAGAGTGTTGTTACTTTCCAAATCCCACTTTATATCAAGGCTTTATCTCTAGCAAGTTGAACGTGCTGTAACTGGAGTGCAGTTATCCCCTTTCCTTGCATGGAAACCACTGATCAGTATAGTTATCAATTTTAAGACCAGATGATTGAAACTGTTTCTTTTAGTTTGTGTTCTGCAACATGCAGATCAATAGAAGACTGAAGTTTTTGACTGCTTCCTCGGGTTAGGCAGAGCAGCTCTGATCCAAGAGAAAGAAGGGAACGGGTCAAAACTGAAACAAGATTGACTCTTGTTCACTATTTGAGGATCACATCTCTAAAAAATGATGTCAGCAGATTCACACTCCAACCCTCAGCTGTACAGTCTGTGACATGCAGCAACATGAGGGAATCTGAGCGAGGATAAACTTGTTATGATTCCATCCAGCCTCTCCCCCAGCATTCTGAACTGTGTCTTTGAAGAGCAGTGTAACATGCGAAGAGAGAACGTGAGGTTGACAGAGCAGGTTCTGTGTTCAAGTTTACACTGGATGCATCTCAGTACTCTGGACACAACTTGCAAGAACTAGCTCAGTTTTGGAAAACAGCATTCTTTACTGGCAAACACTTCTGTAAACTTGTACTAATACTGACATAGGTGGGGCTTCTTGCATTAGGCTCAGTGCCTGTGGCAGTCTCATACAAATTCCTGTATCCCATCTCCTTTCCCTTTTAAAAGGTTAATCCTTCTCTATGAAGAAAGGCAAGTGTGGGATTTAAATATAGGTTAAAAGATTGAGGATCTGTATTCAGAGGCTAAAGGAGTTTTAAAAAAATTACATTTTTCATGAAAATCCCTCTTCACAGAGAACACCTTTCACTGAAAGGCACCAAGGGTTTGCCTGGATGTTTGGCTTGAACATCCTGGATTCCAAGCACACAGCAGTTTACAGGATTACGCTTCACATTATGCAAATTACTATATCAAGGCCGATTCACCTCTCCAAGATGTTTTGTGCCTTCAGGAAGGTATGATCTCATTCAACTGTAGATACTAATCTATTTCCCAGACATTCAGGAACAAAAGGCAGAAGAATACAGAAGTCCCCCAGGAAATCTGAAAAAACCCCACTGAAAATCTGTGGCAGGATCTCCCAATTCAATTGCTTTGTCACCTCGTTCACTCCATTGTGCAGGATACATCCAGGTGTTTTGCAGCTTTCTGGGCTGATGCATCCTTTAATTCATTTGATCCACAAGCCCACAAAAGTGCTTCTCCTCCCACTGCTTTCTTGTTAAGGATGTCAAATAGAGGCACTTATAGCAACCATTTCAGGTAAGCATCAGCAGCTCCAGTTGGAAGTTCAGGCTTTGCGAATGCAAGCAAGGGGACCGGGAGGTTCATTCAAAAAGAGAGATGTAATCTGGTTCTTGGTCCTCTTGGCCACAGGGGTAAAGCAACAGCTCCTTCCCCAACAGAGTGATGGGTTCATCCTGTTGATACAGGGTATGATTAAACACCAGCTTTGACACAGACCCTACAACATCACAGGATGGACAGCAGTCTCCCTGCCTCTGTTATGATGTGGACTTGGTCATCCCACTGTGTGCTACAGCTCAGTGCCCCGGGGAGTGACCCACATGTCTGCCCTCTCATAAAACAATGTCTGTGCTCCATGCAGTGACCCAGTGACATGACTGACACTTCTCAGAAAGAGCTGTGCTCATCTCATAGGCAACTGCAGCTTCTCTGGCATGAAACACTGCCCTGCCTCGAAACTGCTGGAGCGAGGACTGTGCAGCGTGCTGCATTACATGCAGGACTGGGTGGATGTGGAACATGCTCCTGGCTGCCTTTGTGGGAGGGATGAGGTTGAATCCTGGAGTGAGCACATGCCCTCTGCTCAGGCATGGAAATTCCCTGCTAGTACAGTCTCTGCTTCCTATGTTGTTCTCCACCCTAGCAGCAGATGCATGGGTGAAAGAACTTGCCTTCTTTGGTGGTCACCTGGTGGGTGATAAGCAGAACTCACTCGAGCACTTGAGCAGAATGGGTTCCCCCTGCCTGTGTCTGCTGTATTGGGGTGGGCTGTACAATCCTTGGCAGGCTGTGGGCTTGGCTCTCCCTTTAATGTAGATATTCACAGGCAGGCTCTGGTATCAGTAGCTGTATAGCTCCTGCTTTCAACAATTTCAGACTGAATTTCACCCATGCAAGAAGGAAGTTCAGGTAGAGCTCCATATAGCAAATGAACATAGTTACTTTCCTCGTGTCCAATTTTGTTTAGCCTGTTTTGTCTGTATTGGGGTAGGCATGTATTTAAAAGAGACATGGATTTTAAATAAACATTTAGGCAAAATGATTGTCCTGTCTCAGGGCAGATCTTACAGTAAAGGAATGAAGAATCCATCTGGACCTCCTTGGAGCCCATGTAACAGCAGTTAGTGCTAGTGAACACTGCTGTTATTGTTGCAAGAACCTGCCAACTTTCTTCCTTCCCTCTAGCTTCCATCTTTGCTCAGTATCACAATTTGCCTTGCTTTAAGATTGTAAAGATACCTTCTCTTTCATGCTGGAGCTGGAGACAAGAAGGATTTTCTGCTTACACAACTTGAGAGGACCCCACAAGCATGGAGAGAATCCCCAAAAAACCCAAGAAGCCTGTGTGAATACGCTGTTATCTCTCACCCTATCAGCATTTCTACCAACCAGTGTGCAGCGCCTGTCTGCAAGGTGTTCTGTGCACTCGAGGGGGAGTGAATTGGGTATAAGATGTTTTATGTCTCATAGGTCACCTGAGATGTAGCCATCAAGCTCGCATAACCTGGGGCAGCATACAGGATACCCAACAGCAGCTGAAATGGGTCTGATTACCTGCTTTAAAAGAACTGCATCTATTGTTTCTTATTTTGAAGTGCTTTGAGGCAATTAAGCAAACAGTTAATGAATGCATTGCTAGATGTTCACCTTGTGGTAGTCTACAAGGTCAGCCAGTGTTGCATGTTGCAGCTGGTCCACTCCAAGGAAGCTGTAGGAGTCACTGGAGGCATCAATGAGGAAGTGTTTACATCCTTCCGCAGACCGGTAAGAGAGCACGTAGCCTTTGATTTTCTCACTGACCCGGACCAGAAAACTCCCTGGTACTGTTTTATTCAGAAGCTCCTCTGCTTTCTTAGGGGTTAGGATACCTGTTCAAAACCAAACCACAAAGCTGAAGAGAGAAAAGCATTTGGGCAGGACTGGATGCAACAGTTCTCACAAGAAATCTGCTTTACCTCTCTAAACCTGGTCTATGGCACTTCCATCCCTTGCACTTCTCTTGCCCAGTAGCCCAGTAAGAACAGTACTGCCATGGCTAGTAGCAGAACATGGCCACCTGCTAACTGTGCTTTATGTTAACTGTTCCTGGCTCGACCAGTTATGAATGAGAAATGTGCAGGGCCCAAAAGGACACCTTCTGTGGTATAAGAACAGCATTGTAGTGTGTTGTGTGGAAAACCTAGCCACATTCAAAAAGCTTCTGTGCCCAGCCTGTGGCAGCAGCCACAACAGCAAAATAAACCTCCTTAAAGTGTTGGGTTACATCAGAAATGCTCAGGACTCACCGTGGAACCAAGGTGCTATTGTGTCCGTGGTTTTCTGATAGCCAGCTCGGAGGGGGAATTGCTCCTCTTTGAACCACCTGATGATGCTTTCTTCAGTGGAATTGGAGATTGTCCTCTGGATTCCCTGTTTCCTGTTAGAAAAGACCGTGGTTTGTGCATTAAGTTCAAGCAATGACTTCCGAGTCCTTGGCAAGACTTACCTTTGTTCAGGATGTTGAGAACAGCCCTAAGCTGGAGGCTTACACTAGTGCAGCTGTCAGCAATGTGACATGGCTTTCAGTGGACACCTAGCACAGATGTATGCACTCTAGGCTTAGGATGCTCTACTAAATAAACCTGTTACTTTCCAGAGGTGATGTCTCTTCACACCCTAGGCTGGAATAAAGCCTAGGCTCTGTATTTTCCCCTGCAGGGTGTCTCTTCCACTCAAGCACTACTAACCATTCCCATCTCAACCATCCCATGCTGGACCAGATCATTCCTCCTCTCCTCTACAGCTCACAGCACTTTCCTTACCTAATCACTCTCCCATTTGCCATCGCAGGAGGTAGAAGTTTAGGCTTGGGAGGGAGAGGTGGATATTGGAGTAGTCGCCGATCTCCTGCTGTGGCACCCTTGGAAATACCTGCTTGCTTCCCTCTGTGGATGCCCTGCAGTGAAAGCCTCCGGTAGTCGTCCCTGGCTTGCCGTGCAAGGGAGCGTCTCTTCTCATCTGCTGCCTTGGATTTCCGCACTGGAACGAAAAAGGAGTCCTACAGGAGCGAACAAGCAGGCAAGTTTTAAGCTTGCTGCCCTTTGGCCATCTTCCTGCTCGATGAAGTGAAAGAATAACCCAATCCACAAGGTGAAAGGTGCACTTAATTGTGACACCATTTGCCACATGTCTCCCATCACTTTGGGCCATCTGCTGTTTAACAGGGTCCAGTTTTTAATCCCTCAAAAGATTAAAATCTGTGTTCTTTCTGGGCACCAGATCCCTTTGTACTTGGAGCCTACTTGGTTTATTTCTGATGCTGAATTCTGCTTCAGATACAGATTTCTGTAGTGCCTTTTGTGTGAGCCTGCAGGGGGGCAGGTATATAAAATAAAAGCTGCTGAAGTGACCCCAAATCAATCTTTTGAAGGAAATAAAATTGCTGATCATTTTTTGAGAGTGAGAGGGAATCTTGCTGAAACTTATGGAAAATGGAGAACTTGGCTGGTTTGGTTTTATTTTTGGTTGGTTGGTTTGTTTGGTTGGCTGGTTTTGGTTTTGTTTTGGGGTTTTTTCTGTAAAATTGCCTGGACTGTCTAAGTCCACCTCATCCTGGAGTCCGTAGGAGTACCCAGCTCTCCAGTTGGTCTGAGTTAAGCAATTTCTTTCCTTGCTTTTGTAACCAACTTCAGATTTTTATTTATTTATTTATTTGTTTATTTTCTTTATCAGGAAAAAAAAAAAAAAAAAAAACAAAAAACCACTTTGGCCTGAAGAGGAAACAATTGGTAGTACAGCATTGCCATCTACTGAGCAGCAGGGGAGGAACTGGGAAAAAATAAATGCATCAGGTTCTCCTTCAGGAGCTATCTGGCAGCAGTGATGGGTGCTACTGTAAGCCTCATACTGTTTGCTGGTTTCCTTCCTATCACTGGGATTCTTTACATGAGACAGTGCAGCAGGGCTCTGCTTAGGTGGAGTTGTGCTCAGAAGACACGGAAGCCCTTTTTGGTTAGTCCCTGACACCCATTATCCTTGTTCTCAAGAGCAATGGTTACTGTAAAGTCCTACAAAAGGCCAGCTTCTAGTGTAAAAGTAGTTATGCTGGCTGTACTCATGTAGTTCCTATTTGTTGCTTGTTTTAATACAGTTTCTGTAGGAAAAAAATTTCCATTTCCCTGCCCAGCTGTAGTGTCAATGCTGTGTAGACTCAGAAATGTTTCTGATAATGCAGCACTGTATTTCTTGGCAGGACTCTCCACCCACTGACCAATTACTCAGTTCCAGTGTGTTAGGAGAAGAATTGAAGTAACCCCACAAAGCCCTAGGATTTCTCAAGCCCCACAGAAAAATGTCCTCCTAAGATCTTACAGGATTCCTGCCATTCAGGCTCATTCTCATCCAATTTCTGCAGCGTACTCTGGCTGTCTGAGCTGAGGTAGCTCTGTGGGATTGCCTCTTGGAGAGCCATGGTCTCTTCTGAATTTCTCCTCTGTGCTTCCTTTGTCTGTGAAAGAAACAGTGTGTTCAGCTTTCTCCCAGGCTAGTTTTAACCCTGCTTTTTAGCTAGCCTTGACATACTGGGAACTCCAGTCTTTATTGTGAATCTCTCCAGTTTCAGCAACAAAGAGACCCTCTGTCTTTACTGCAGGTGACAACAGAAGCAGCAAGGGGAAACAGTCTACCAGAAATCATCAGGAGCATCTCCCTCTGCTGCCCCCCCAGTCTGCCAGCCTGGTCTGCTTTGTATCCTCTCCAAATTGTCACACTGTACCTGAGGAGCATGGCAATGCCAGATAAAATTGGTCCAAGAGGTGAGGACATTCTTGGGTCAGATGAGGCTCTGAGGCTGACTAGGAGTCTAGGATAAGGTCTGGGCCCTACTCAGTGTGTTAGGAGCATCCTGGGTAGCCACTTACCTGTCGGAAGCCACGCTTCCTCATGTGACAGTCCGCTAGCATCTGGTGAACATCTCTGACTTCCCTCTGGGAGGAGGAAAAGAGTGGTGAGAAATAAATGCAGCATTAGGACCACTGCTCTTTTTCTGGAGCAATAGATGTTTAATGCAGAAGCAGTGCTATGACATTTATGTGAACAAATTTTGACAGGCTTCTCTGATAAAACACTGCTTTTTTGCATCATATTAGGCCTAATATGCCACAGGAGGAGAATTCAGGGGTATCAGGACTGTCATAAGGACACCTAGATTTGCTAAGCAATGCTCCCATATGGTCCCAAGGAGCAGTCCTTCCTCCCTCCCTCTAAATCAAGCCCTAGCAGAACCTGCCATCCCCAGCTTTCCCTGCCTATGCTTATTTGCTGCTGTGGCTGAGGTGCTGTGAACCCCTGCTCGTCAAACTGACCCAACTAGCTGCATATCTTGTGTTTGCCCTTCCCTGCAAACCAGTCTAGCTACCCTGGCAGCAGTCACTAGCTGGGACCTGCCTTTGAAGATGAACAGTTAGACTTGTCTTTGAGCAAACATCCACCCACCTCCCTGTTGGACTCAGACTGCCTCCCTCAGCACAGTGAGTAATGAGTTAACTGTACTGTGCTGCTTACCAAGGACACACTTTGTTTTATCTCCACAGCTCACTTGGCTAATATTTAATATGAACGTGGCTTTCCAATTTTCCTCTCCTTCACAGGAAACTAGGAACTTCAAACGTGTGTGAAGTGGCTTGTTTTTGTAGATCAGCCACCCTGCCCTGCAGCAGACAAAGCACAATGCCTGGGTCCCTTGGGTTAAATGGCAACTAGATCTTGGGGAAAGCACTTTAACCAGGGAGGTGAGAAGAAGACCCTCTCCAGGCCTAGAAAATGCAACCGATGTCTTTAGTCTGGATCCCTCCTTCTAATAACAAAAGCCACAGAAACATGGGAAAAATTACTAATAAACATGATGACAGAAGACAAAAGTGTACAACCCTCCTCTGTTTCCACATGCAAGACTTTGAAAGGCATGTAGATTGTTTTGAGTGGTGGTGAGACTTTTGGTTTGGGGATTTTTGTGTTCTTTTATTTATTTATTTATATTAGCAGTGACTCATAACTTCCTTTGAAAAGAAAAAAAAAAAAAAATTCCTATATAGTTGCTCAACTTCAGCAAACAGTGCTAATAAAACCCCCGTGTGACTCAGAGGCTTTTGATAAAGGAGACAGCCACTCCAAATTCCCTTCACTATTCTGGTAGCAGTGGAAGAGGCACTTTGCCAAAGCCCAACTTGCAGTTATCGTGCCTCCTATACTGAAATACAGAGTGGCTGAATAATAACCAAATAGACACTCATACAATTTAACAGCAAAAGGCTGAATGCAAATTGTGCTGAATGAGATTAGACTTCTCCCCTTAAATTGGCAGTGTTTTGTTCCTTCTTTTCAATTTTGGTTGCTTGGGTAG
>JANHGN010027310.1:17297-28156 GCA_024605025.1 Megaceryle maxima
AAATTCCTATATAGTTGCTCAACTTCAGCAAACAGTGCTAATAAAACCCCCGTGTGACTCAGAGGCTTTTGATAAAGAAGACAGCCACTCCAAATTCCCTTCACTATTCTGGTAGCAGTAGGAGAGGCACTTTGCCAAAGCCCAACTTGCAGCTATCGTGCCTCCTATACTGAAATACAGAGTGGCTGAATAATAACCGAATAGACACTCATACAATTTAACAGCAAAAGGCTGAATGCAAATTCTGCTGAATGAGATTAGACTTCTCCCCTTAAATTGGCAGTGTTTTGTTCCTTCTTTTCAATTTTGGTTGCTTGGGTAGTTAAATTAACTCAGCTTTTTCTCAATTCTCTGCAAGTGGGTTTTTGTTGCCAGTTAAAAAGCATGAATGTATTGCTGGAGAAAAATATTTCTCTAATGAAACTTGACAACAAAGCAGACACTGTAGTTACTGCATTTGGAGTTGTCCTGTGTTGTCAAGGTCCTAAGCTATTTTCTAATTATTTTAGAAGACAAATAAAAATAATAATAATAAAAAATGTAAAATATGCATGTCAGAGAATGATAGTAAAATTATCTTCATCAGTTCTTTTATACCAATGGGTGATCTGGCTGAGGGCCATGGCCTCGCACATGCAGATCCTGGGATAACCTCCCCTTTTGGGTCTTGCCCCAGAAGCCACCCAAACCAACCACAGAGCAGGAGGGAAAGTACTGCCACTCTTTTACCTTGAACCCTTGTTTTACCCATGGAGAATGGAACCAAAGGAATCCAGAGTAACTTATCCATCAGTACAGAGCAGATCTATCCCAGCTGAGAATAGGACTCGGACGTCCCGAGTCCTAAGGAAGGATGTTAACAGCACGGCTTCCCTAACTACAGAAGGAAAGCTTTAATAGTTAGCTGGCTTTTTTTCTTCTTCAAATTTCTATTTACAGCAGCCAGGATTTGCTGCACTTCCTAGATCTCAAAGCACATGTTTCTAACAGTCACAGAGAAAAGAGGGAAAGCTACCTTTGTGAGCTCCTGGCTTTTCCCTGTTGTAGCAGCAGCAGGTTTTCTCCCACCTTCCTTCTTCTCCTCCACAGTGCTTCTTTTATTCCCATGAAGATCTGTCTCACCCAGGACTCCTGGTTGTGGATGGGATACAGAAGACTCGGTCTCTCTGAAATGTAGGTGAGAGAGGACTTAGAAATCCAAGGGACTCACTTTCTGCTCTCTGAGCATCTTGTGAGGAAGCTGCACGTGAGCAGAGCGGTGATGCGGTAAAGCGATGCTCACGCGGGCAGCTATCATATCTCCAGCTCAGGTAAGAGGAATAATTAGATTAATGACTCGTGGTGAGTAACTGTCGTCCTGCTGCACACGGGCAGCCGGTGGTGAATCAGTGCAATCCAAACCCATCACCTGCTGCAATACCAACGTTTGCATTTCCTGTGCTCTGCAGAGGGTACTGCGCGGGAGCCCTGTCACGGGAGGCTCGATGAGCCAGGGCGAGCCTCAGGCTGGAGCTGGGCTCTGCCAGCATTGTGCGTACCCACAGAAAGCCAGCCTCTGCCTGGGCCTTTCGCCTGCAAGTCAGGTGTGGAGGTGGTAACTCCAGCCCCTACACGGAAGACTCCAGCCTCTGGGTCCCTAGAAATGCCATCTTCTCCATGTCTGCCCACTAAGTCCTCCAGCTGAAGGGTGCTTACCTGCCCTCCTTGCCTTGCTGTCTTGCTAACCGCTTTGCCCTTTCTGCCTGGATCTCTTCGCAGATGGCTGCATATGATTTATCTGTAGGATGCTCCCCCATCACCCAGACCCAAACATCGTTGTCGGCGCCGAGCTTCCAGGTCACTGTCTTCCCATTGGCTGGAAAAGAAGCAGCTCTTTGCCAAATGCTTTTTGCTCAGCGGCTCTGTGCAGGGTCTGTATCCTGCCTGCTGTGCCCTCCTGGCTGCACCTGATGGCAGAGCCTCTCCAAAAGCACCTCTTCATGGGAAAGCTCAGCTGGGATGCTGTACACCCCTCCTGTTTTGTTTCATGGTACTGAAGCCAGGTCAGTGAAGGAGGCATTTCTGAGTCTGGGGGTAAGGAAGAAGACTCGCCACCGTTTTCTTTCTTGCTTTAATTCCTTACCACTGCCCTCCCCAGACTATGTGAGGGTGAACTACCTGCTAACAGAGCACTGGAAGGGGAGAGCTGGGAGTACAGTGCTGTCTTCCTAGCAGCCAGCATGCTGCCTAATACCTGCAAGGAGACTTCAGGTCTTAGTGGGAACCCTCCTGCAGATCCGGTGCCCCAGGGCAGATACTCAAAACCATGGTTATTTTGTAGACAGATTCAGAGGCCCCATTTAGAGAGAAACTTAATGAGATGCATTTCCTGGGGGCAAGAAAGCCCTATCTTCCCAGCTTGGGCAGTTGAGCAATTTGGTCAAGGACAGAGTGTCTAGGCCAGGGAGTAAAACCATTGCATGCCTGGCCAAAACTACCCCTTAGCAGGCAGTTCTAGTTATGGTTTGGAAATATGGCTATGGTGTGTCCCTGGGAGAAGAAATCACTCTAAAGACACATTACCTCTTATTTCTAGGGAGCGGCTGACTTGGCCAGATCTGTGCCAGAGAGTCAAGGAGCCATCAGGCAGAGACTTACCTTTTCTAGGCAGTGGCTTCTTTGGTGAAACTTTGTCTGCAGCAGCTTCTCTTTCCTCCCACCGTCTGATCTGTTCCTGCCTCATCTTGAAGAAGAGGATCTGCTTCTGCTCCTCACTGAGTTCTGCCAGCAGGTCAGGATCGATGTACATGTCTGATAATATCTGTTTCAGCATGGCTACAGGTTTCAGTTACGCACGTTTGTGGTGATGATCTCCAGGGATCAGATCCTCTTCCTGGCTCCGACAAGAAAGAATCCCTCCCTGCCTGAGCCTGGAGCAGGAATGCAGGCGTGACAGAGTAATTATACTTCTGTCTTTTTTTTTTTTTTTAGCTCAGACTTCCTGCACAGCCAAAAAAAAAAAAAGTAAATAAGTAGTTTAAAACCTGCTGTTAAGATTCCTTGAAATAAGAGGTAAACTCAGCTCCCACGCAGCCCCTGCTTGCTCTGCAGGGAGTCCTGAAGTGGGGAGGCTGTGTTGATACTCTGATAATCCAAGCTGATAGTATATCAAAAGAGAGCGAGTGCTGCCTGTTACAGTCATCAGAGGTGTGGCTTGGCTGTGCCCAAGCAAACATTCCTGCTGGGCAGGGAATCAATGAACCCCTGACTAGACAGCTCCTCCTCCTTCCAAAGGGGAAAACTTTGATGATCAAAAGCCCAGCCTTGCCTCCTTTTACCAAAGAAAGATGGGGAGAGCCTTTGGCTCTGTTTTGAGGCAGGAGTGGGAATTTTGGGGTGCTCCCTTCCATCAAAGGCAGCCTCCCAGCGAGTCAAAGCAGTGCGAGTAGTGCAGCTGGTTTGAAGAAAGACAACTTAGATGGTCAGCAGCTGAGGAGCTGAGGCAGATCCCAGTCTGACGCACCTTGCTGATGCAACTTGCCCACACAGTGAGCCTGGCATGAGACATCCTGTGCTGTCTGACAGGATGAAGTGAATGGGGAGAAGGAGCAACCCCTGTTCCTGCCTGGGATGTACGGTCATGTCTGGTGCACTCCAGCAAGGTGCCAACACCCACACAGCTATGCTTGTGCCCATGGATTTACATTTACTGTAGGGGTTGCACTGAAAAACTGGGAGCTTTCTTGTCACTTAGGAAGGTACCAAATGAGAAAGTAGAAATGTGGACTAAAGACCCTGAAACCAACTGTTTTCCTTATCTTATCTGGATAAACTCAGGGAGATCAGGAGATTAGTTGGCAACCCTTTCAGTGACAAGTAGGCTGACAACCAACCACGTATGAAATGCAGCACCAGAGAAGGGTGGCTGGCTGGCCAGGGGCAACAGGGGCTTTCTGGACAAACTCTTGGGAGATGTTGCCAGCCAGCTGCAAGGAAATGAAGCGAGTGGGATTATTTGTGTGCTTCTGCACGAATCCTGGGACCAAACACACTAGGACATGGTGCAGTAGGTGGAAGAAAGGGGGTTGGTGGGGCAGTAATGTGGAGGTACAAAGGGCACGGACATAGCCAAAGGACCTGTGCCAGGGTGAAGTGGGAGTATAAAATCCTGGAGTCAAATCAATTGGCCATCTTACAGGAGAGGGGATGGATCCCTAGGGACCCAACTGTTGAAAGAAAAGTGTTGGAAGCACCTTCAGCTTCAGAGTATGACTGGCTTCTGCTAAATAAAATAACAGAGAAGGAGGTGGTGGAGGAGCCAGCGAGCACATTACTGAAGCTCACCAAGGAGCACACACAGGGCACATTTAATTAGTTGAAATGAGGCAGCACAACAACAGCCCCCATAAAGTCAGGACAATATCTGCTGGACTGGTTCACCTTCCCCCACCTCACCGTTGTGCCAGGATCAGGCAGACTGTGCAAAGCATCCCCCCTACTTCTGAACATGGCTTGCCCTAAAACTGCCAGAGACAGAGCTGGCTGGAACCCCAGTGCAGTGAAGTCCTCATGCAGTTGCAGCAGGGAGAGCTTGAAAGGAGCTTGGAGCAGCTGGAGGAGTCATAGGCAGGGAGACAAGGAGCTCCTCAAAGACTTCAAGTCATGGAGAGAGCAGACCACACTCCCAGCATAGCATTAGCAGCAGAGGAGAGCAGGAGACAGAGTCTCTGGGAAAGTGGAGTGATCAGGAGCTGGGGATGAACCTTCTTATTTCTATTTTGTTTCTCTGGTTACTTTATATTTTCCCTATTAAAAAAAAAAAAAGTTAATTGCAGATGCATGAAGCTGCTCTTCCAAATCTGTATTGATTCTGCTTAAATAAATGGCTTTCTTGGTTTTTGGTTTTTGTCTTTTTTTTTAAAGGGCTTTTTGTGGAGGTGGTCTCATCTGGGCAATGTTTTCTAAGTGTCCCCTGACAGCAGAATTGTTCCAGCTCAGCAGCCAAAGGGGCTCAGGTTCTCCTCAAGCCACGGGGGATGGCAGCTGTAGAGAGGGAAGAGTTTTTTATGGGAAGGGTGTTGGTGAGCAGTCCCTCATCCCTTGGGGTACCTGAACTGGCTGTTAACCCACAGAACTGAGGGGCACTGCTGGAGGATTGCTGCTTAAGCTTCACTGCATCCTGCTCCAAAGCACCACCTGAAACAGAAGCCGTTTGCAAGCACATCGGGGTGTCGGAAATGCATCACAAGCTTTTACTTGGTTTTAAGGTCAGTTCAGCATAGGACAGTATGAAGGACATGAATTTGGGAGTTTATTTTAGGTAAATTGATGTCTTCAGAAGGTACTTTGTGTTGCTCTGGTCATAGGGGATGTGACAACCTCTTTGTTTGAGCCCAGGTTGGGTTTTGTTTGGAGAAACCACCAGATCTGCAGATCTAACACAGTAAGTGAAGCACAGCTCTGGGCAGGGTCTGAGCTTGATGGTCTGGCAGAGATGCCTTCCATGGGCTGACAGAAATTAATTATGATGCCTGAAATTGAAGGAACTTTTAACAAAAAGGACTTGCTGCATGCAGGGAGGTGAAAGACTTTCACTCCCTTCAGGTGAGAAGGTATCGTTTGTGGCTTGTGTGGGCCAAATGCCAAGTGGTTTTGTTAAACAGAGGGCACTCAGTATCTTGCCCAGGGGCAGAAAAAGGCCAGGCAGCTGGTCAGGCTCTGTGTTCTGGTCCTGGATCAGCAGAATTCCTTTTTCCCCAGAAACTCTTCAGGATGATTGCAGTTGACTAGCCAGAGGGGTGCATGGAAAAGAGGATTGCCAGAAGTCATCATATAAGGATGTCCTTGCTACAGCTGAGCAGAGGCTGTGTGCAGCTCTGGATGGTAGGAGCAGCTGGAACCAGCTGGAAATGCAGATCATAAGCTCAAGTCCTTCACCTGGCCTCTTCACACAGCAGTGAGTAGCTTGAATCCACGTCACCATCACACCAGCCCTGCTCCTCACCCCTCAGCTGCACTGGAGGCACTGGACAAGGCCCAGAGCAGGCTATGTTTGCAATGAGCAAGCTGCAGAGGCTAAGCAGTGTTTCTTTCCCTGTCTTTTCCAACACCACCTCTTGGTGCTTTAGGTGCTCTTCTTCACTCTGTCTGTGTCATGCTTCTGTCCTTGACAGTTCCTTCTTGCACCTTCTGTATGCAGCCTGACAACTCCTGCCTGAGCAAATTATCCACTTCCCCCAAAGCACTTGGGAGACAGAGATCATTTATAATGATTGCAAGTCTTCCTTACTTAAATCAGGCTTCCTGGGACATGATGCATGAAAGCCATCAGCAGAAAGCCATCAGCACATCCACCCATCTCTGGCTTCTCGGGAGTAGGAATGGCTTTGCTGTGGCATTTATTTAGGAGGGCTTGATGTGTTCTGCCGTATGCAGTGGTGACAAACTGGTCCCTCTGTCCATGCCAGGAGACACTGTTGTTGAGATGGAAAGGCACTCGGCAAACAAGTTTCACGGTATTGATTCATTTTTGCAGAGTTGGATCTCCTTGTAACATTGGTTATAAGAGGAAATTTATAATGCTGTGCCCCAAAGGTACCCTTTGAAGCAGCAGCTATTTTAACACTGGGAGATCACATAAGCATTTTGATAGGTTTGCACTATTTCTTTTTTTTCAGCAGTCACTTTATTAAAGATCTTAGGAGCAGGAAGTTCTTGCAGTATCAGTCATATGCTGTTCCCAAAGTTTGAATGAAAGCCATATTACCAACAATTGGCCAGAAGTGGGTTTGCTGCTGCTGTTCCAGCTGTAGGAATATATTGACAGCTCAAACTTAGGGAAGCCAAGGACTGCAGTAATGGCAGTGGGACCTCTGAGCAAGTAACTTGTAAGAAAATTCTGGTAGAGGCCTTGTTAAGCTTTCTACTGCTTGATTGTTTTGATTTTTTTTTCTTGGGAATGATAGATAGGAGCTGGTTTGGGGGGGATAGGAGGCAAGAGTAGACAAAAAATAGCAAAAATTAAGCCAGGGGAGGTGGGAAGCCAAAACAAGGCTTTTGAGGCTCTACCACTCATATATAAGATAGTTGACTTGAAAGCCATAAGGGTAAACACAATTCAAAGGTTAAATGACCCTTCAAAAAAAGCAAGGTCACGTAGCAGTTCAGTTGCCTGCTGGAGAGCAGCCTCTTCTCTGTGCTCCTGTAAATCATCTACCACTAACGGGGGAAACAGGACTCTGTGAATACTCATGAAAGCACAATTGCTTTGAGAAGAGCTGCCAGAAGTTCCTGCTCACTGTGCCATAGGTGAGGCTTTGGCCACCAGCAGGTTCACAGGACAGGACTGAAAAGTTCTCCAAGAAAATGTGACAAACATACGTAGGTAGGCATTTATTAATTTATAATTATTTGCACCCATAAATCAAAAAGAAGGGTGCAAAATGAAAGAGTGGACAAGTTGAATAGTGGTTCTCGTGCTGATTTTCTGGGATGTGGCTTCTTCAATCGGCTGTACACGTCTACTGTAAAAGTGACAGTAACTTTAAACTAAAAATAACCCAAAAAATCAAAGATCAGAACACAAGGAAAGCTGATGAGCTAAGAGTATTTCCATTGTCACAAAGTAGCTTTTCCCCTGAAAAGCAGATTAGACTGAGTTGTTCAGAAAATGGTGGGACTACGTTGCTTTGAATCAAGATTTTCTCCTTGGAGCTGATCTTCTGCTTTGCAGCAAGTGGCTGCAGAGGCACCATCAGGAATTATTTTCCATGTCCAAGAGGGTGGGCCATGAGAGTGCACTTGAATTTCCTTCCCCTCACCAAACTAAACCCTGCAGCACTGAGGAGGCAATTTGCTAAGGTCTTGCTGGATTTCCCCAGTTCCAGCCACTCCAATGCCACCACCTCCCTGCCAGGCTTTAGGGAGGACTCTTCAGAAACTGAAGCAAAGCAGAATTACCAAACACGCTCAGAACAGCACAGCCAAAGCTAATTGTTCCCCACAGCACGCTCGCAGTGCCGGAGCTCTCATGGGTTAACTGTCACACACTGCTTCATAAACCACACTCCTGTCAGAAAACATTTATGTTAGCAGCTGCACTGGCAAGGTTACTACCAAAATATCCCTCTGGGCTTTCTTTGTTTTACACTCTTTGTTGGTTGGTAGTTTATTTGTTTTGCTGTTGGGGTTTGTTTTGTTTGGTTTGGTTTTTTTTTTTCTCTTCTTCTTTCTTTTGGTTGTTGTTGTTGGGGGTTTTATTGTTTGTTTGTTTGGGGTTTTTTTTTGTGTCCTCATCCTGTTGTAAATAGGGGAGTGATTAATTCCTCTCTTTCTGTTTAATTTTGTTTCAGCCTACTGTTTTCTGTTTCAGACGGAAGGAAAACTCCTGGTTCAGTCATAACAGAAGGAAACTATGGCTGCTTAAGCTTAACTCTCAGAAGACAGAACTAGATCTGTTTGTATCTTACTTAGCATAGATAGATTCTGTGTAAGGCTGGCTGGCATGTAACACTGGAAAGAACAATACCAATGAAGTCACCACAACATGAACTACCTTGAAATTACCTATAGCTGTAGTGACTTGCCCTACAGGTCCTGGTTATGCTGGAGAGGGCAGCAGTTATCCTATAGCAGGTACAAATGGATGAGGGTAGCAATAAGGCAAAATAATTCAATACAGCAGTGGTTATTGAACACAGATTGAGGGCTCTAATTCAAGAAAAGGAAGTTTTTCCCTGTGAAGATTAAGTACAAATACTTCTTGAGCTAGACACAGTAGAAGTCATCTTCTTATGTCAAAATTCCTCAGGGAATTATCAGTGAAAAGGGCAGTGTGGTGAAAAGAGTGAGGGCTTCTATAGGATAGCACACAGGATCCACCAAACCCAGCCACTGTAAGAAAACAGTTTTTCTCACCGTGACACCTCATGTAGTCTGTTTGAAGGCTTTGAACAACTATGGGTAACAAGCTCTGGGGTTTTTTTGGAAGCAAATACTGCAATATTTATATTTGCTAATTGCACTGGATGGCTTTGCCGGTGGAAAGTCTATTCTTGCAAGCAGGAAGGAAGCTATTATGAGTAGCACTAGGCACACAAAGCTGCCTTTTATATTTTCCATCTAGTTATTCACTCTTCTAAGCCCACAGTTGTTCTGTACTGATGTAGTTTTGCCACTGGAAGCCATGGGGCAAATGAGAAGCATGGGGCCAGAAGCAGCTCCGAGCATCTCAGCCCTGGCAAGTGTAAGGGCTGTGGGACCCAGGGCCATCCCAGCTCTTCAGTGGGGACTGCCCCATGGGGAGAAGTGCACTCAGACAAATCTGATCCTGTCCCAGACCTCTCAGATTTCAGAAATTATTTGCTGTTAATGCATTGCTGGGACACTGAGGAAATGCAGCATAAAACACGTGTTGATATGAATTCTGTGGGGAGAAGGATGTTTGGTTCTTGCCTATAACCATAAACTGCCTTTATCACTACATTGCAGTTATTTAATTGCATGTGCTACTAAGGGGAACAAATTATTTGCATGAAGACAAGGCAGCCAGAAGGCAGGGATCTGAGTCTGTGTCATCCTCCAGGGGAACCCTGGGGGTAAAAGGGAGTACTGGGAGAGAGGAAATGTGGTGAGAGGCAGGTAATGGAGTGGGGGGGGGGGCTGTGTAAGATGATAGAGAGGAGGCAGCTGTTCTGGAGGAACAGAGAGATGGAAATCAGTTTTCTCTCACCAATGAAGTATGTTAGCTAACAGAGAGGAGATCCCTGTGGGTGACACCCCTCATTTGCCTGGACTTGGCATTCAATGCACAGCCCTTACTGCTGTTGAAAAAATTGAATCCATCATCAAGGAAGCTTAATGATGCCAGGGGACTTCATCCAATTCTTGGAATAATGGGTATGAAAACAAGTCTGCTCCCATTCCTCTTTGAAGTGCTGGGGAATATGAAAGCACCACACCTTATAATTTCAGCCCCAGTGACCCTTCCTTCTCCCAAGCACACGCTTGTTCCTATGCCTTCCTCATCCTCACCTGGCTCCTTGCACTTACCTCTGTCACCCCAAGGCCTCAGGAATATCTTCTTGGGTTCCCACTTGTCCT
This sequence comes from Megaceryle maxima, assembly GCA_024605025.1. NCBI lineage: Eukaryota > Metazoa > Chordata > Aves > Coraciiformes > Cerylidae > Megaceryle > Megaceryle maxima. The sequence continues at coordinate 27,378 of JANHGN010027310.1, forward strand.
CCTACCTGATGGAGCCACTCTCCCCATCTGTTTTTTCACAAGGAAGTCCCAGCAAGGGGCAGCACCCAGCCTGGAGCTGCCCAAGGAGCTGTCCTTGTGTCAGTCCCTCGGTCCTGGGGTGCCGAGGCCCAAAGCCTGGGGTGCTGGTATCTGGTGTTGGCCCTTACCGGGCTCCTCCAGCTCTCTGCCCTCTCCTGTGCCTGGGAATACACCCACCACCCTTTCTCCAGCTGTTCTCTCTGCTAGTGTAAGGGGTGCTGCTCATGTCCAGGGAATGTCCTGGCTGATGCCTGCAGCTTGTACCTTGTGTTGGCATCCTGGAGCTGATTTCTGGGTGATGGGGCTCCCTGGCTCTCGCCCAGTGGATGGGAAGGGTTTGGTGGAGAGAGATCCTCCAGGTGGGGAGAGTTCGTGCTGGGGGTCCTGCACCCAGGAGCTGAAAGCGCAGTTTTGCCCCAATCCCTCTCTGCACTGATGCAACCAACATGGACCCTGTTCCCACAGCTCCGGGATGAGGCCCCAGCACAGCTCATAGCGCATCCAGCTGCAGGGTGAGGAGAGGGTCTGGGTGATGCCCCACCTATGCCCTGGCTGGGGGATGCTGCTGGGGTGCCCAGGGAGATGAGAGGACCGGAGGATGCTTGAGTTTCCGCGCTGGAAATCGGAACTGCCGGGACCCCCCAGCCCCAAAGGCCTAGCTGCAGCTGCTGCCCCCCGAGAGGGAACCCAGAGAGTCGGTACCGAAACCCGCCGGGAAAGTCACCAGGCCCCAGCCGGGC
>JANHGN010027311.1:0-64458 GCA_024605025.1 Megaceryle maxima
ACCCCCTCGCTGGGAGCCACTCTCCCCTCCTCAGGCCCCGGGGCTGCGGTGAGGGCCGGCGAGGGGGGGGAGGCGGGAAGGTCCGGACAGGGGCGAGGAAACCCATCCGTCGGTCCCCGCCGCCGTCGGCTGCCCTTCGTCCCGGCTCCGCTTCTCCATCGCTCGCCTGTCACCTTGGGCTCGCCGCGGTGCCTCCGGGGCTGGACGGGTCGCAGCGGTCAGCGCCGTCCGGAGGTGGAGCCAGGGCCCGGGCTGGGGGTGGCTGGGGTGTAGAAGGAAGGGAGAAAATTACAAAATAGAAGCGCGGGGAGCTGCTTGGGTTACTGCAGTGGGGAGACGTTGTTCGCCTGGGAGAAAGCTCTGGCTTGAGGGGGGTGGTGGTGCCAGGAGGTGGCACAGCTGCCTGTGTCACTGCGAGGGAAGATGCGGTGGGCAGCAGGAGAGAGGGCTTGGGGACGTAGTGAAGCCTGGCGTTGTCGCTGGTGGCTGCTCCCTGCCTATCCTGGAGGTTGGCTGGGGAGAGCAGAAAGTGCAGGCTAGGTCAGGCCAGGTACCAGCGCAGCCTTGCCTCCAGGTATGTTGCAGTCCTCCTCCAGCTGATGATTTTTCTGGAGTCCAGGCAGCAGGTGCTAAAAAGGGTCAGAAGCAGGGAGCTCTGTGCATAGGGAGCAGCACGGGGAGGCAGGTGCACAAGCCCCTTTGTCTGCCCCCACAGATCCTGCTTGCAGCTTCGCCTTCCCAAGAGGAGAGAAAGCAACCGGGCTAACTAGCAAGACCCACCTTATGGCATGGGGCTGGTGGCCCCTGCAGGGCAGCTAGTCAGCGTAGGAAGGACAGCTTTCTTGCGGTGTGGAGGCTTGTCCTCACCAGTAGGACCACAGCTGAAAGGGCAGCTTGGGGGGTGTGCTCAGAAGCTGGTGCATCACTTGTCCTCTGCTGTTGAGGAGCTGCAGTTAGCAAGTGCTGCATAATCCTGGTATTCTCTGTCTCCTTGATTTAGGAAGAACATGCATGCCCATGCATGGTTATTCTATATATACAGACTTATAATTAGATGTAAGTAATTGCAAGAGAGGAACACTGAGGTTCAGGGTCTGGAGAGCTGTACAAATACCTTATACTCTGTTCTGCAGATGTTCCTCTCTTCCTGCTTCTATTCAACACCCCCCCGGTGCCCTGAGCCCGGACTCTCCAAACAGATCCTGAGGAAGGTAGCTAAACTGAGGCACCTTTTTAGCATGAGGGCATGCTTGTGCCATGCTGGGAGGTGGTCACTTGCCCCCAGTGCCCTGGCAGTGTTGGTGCTACGTTCAAGAGAGCACAGTTGCTTTTGAGGGGTGCCAGAATGACAGCCAGTTTCGATGACAGAAGCATAGTAGGGGCAGTGCCTGGGTGTTTCCCTCGCCTACAACGTCCCCTAGCTTGCAGGGATTACAGGAAGATTGTCTGGGCTTTGATTGCTCCCCAGTGGCTGCCAACTAGGGTGTCAGTATAATCTTACCCTATGGGAGCAGGCAGAAGGGCTACAGTCCATGACCTGCACTGTTTAGGCTAAGGGTACACTTCCTGCAGCCAGAAGCTATCACAAACTTGCATGAAGCAGCTGGTGGAGGAGAGGAAAGCGGCAGCCTCTCCTGACAGTGTTGTGCTTGCTGGTGTCTCATCTGATGCAATGAGGAGAGATCTTAATGGAGAGCTTGGATTCATGGGCTGACCTAGGGCAATACTCTTGTCTTCAGAAATAGTGGGATGGTGTTCCTGCCCCCCTGTAGTGCCTGCACAAGGCTGTAGTGGCAGTGTGATGTCTTCATTTCCATTGGGACCAATTGCTGGTGCCAGCATTGCTGAGTGTCCTGGGTGTGTGGCTGAATACCACCTGTAAGACTCCACTGGAAGGGAGTCAGAGGAGATGTCTGGTGGTGGGAAAGTAGTGGGAAACATGCTCTGTCCTAGTTGAAAGTGCCTTATCTTGACATATCTCAGGTCACTGTAGGAGCCAGGCAGGGCTTCAGGTGTTGTTCAACTTCTCCCAGCAAGACAAGCAATGAGAGCTACTGGCCAGAGCTGGCTGAGCCCTTGTTCCCTGTTGGCATGACATGCATACTCCTACACTTAATAGTGGTAAGCTGAATCTCACTCAGCAATGCGCTTCTACTTTGGAGGGTAGGAAATGCCAAGGGACAAGCTCTTCAGCCTGGGAACAAGCAAAAGAAAAATGCCCTTGACCTGCTGCTCAAGTGGGATCCAATGAAAGGAACCAGTCCTCTTCCAAGTTGCTGTGTAAAATGGAGACCTTGGTACCATTGCAGGAGCTGACTGCTGGCAGGGTTTCCTGGCTCCAAGATGCTCAGCCTTCCCCTTTCCTCTGCAGTTGTCAATGCTGCCAGCCTGGGGCTGAGCCAGCTCTTCCTTCTAGGCAAGTAGTTCCTCTAGATAAGTGGGGTGTGATGTGGGTCTTTGCTGGAAGCATCCTGATGAGGAGTTGCCTGTGTCTGTCCAGGGCCTTGGAAGATGGTGGCAGTTCCTAGAAATGACTGGATTCCTCCCCATCTGCCTTGTTCTGAGGATTTGAGGTCAAAAAGGAACAGCATTTATTCATTTGTTCACAGGATCAAAGGATGTCAGGAGTTGGAAAGGACCTTGGAGATCTTCGAGTCCAACCCCCCTGACAGAGCAGGATCATATAATCTAGCAAATTATGTAAGCAAATCAGCAGGGCAAAAACATGGAAACTGATGCTCAGGAGTCCCATTGGAGTCCCCTGCAAGCTTCTGCCACAGCCTTGCAGGAACTCAGTACCTACCTGGGCCTTCAGGTTGCTGTTCTGGGGCTTTTTTGAGTTGTTTTTTCAGCCCCATAGAGATGTATCTCTAGTACGCCTAACCCTGTCTGTAGTACACCTAATCCTGTGAACGTCAAGGTGTCTTGTAAAGTGAGGGCTTAGCATTCTGGGGGTGAATTAGATATCAGGTGGATGTCTGAAGGGAGAAGTGGGTGAGAGGCACAAGAGGTGAGGACATGGGAGCACTTGTTAAATGGGGGGATGATAGGTGGGGCCAGGGACAGACTGTTTTTGGGAGGAACTTGGAGAGCTTAAAGGATTTCTGGAGTTTTTTAATGTTCATAGTTGCAGGGTCAAGGTTTTAGGGGTGATGAAAATATTCTGGCCCATGTGCTTGGCCACTGGGGTGCTGGGCAGGATTTCCCCCCTCAAGGCTTTTTTGAGAAAAGGATGCCTCAGGTCTCAAAGGAGTTTAGTGCAAGCAGTGATGGGGACCCCCTCTTCTACTGCCTCTGCTGTGTGCATTGTGAGCATCTCCATTTGCTCCACGGCTGCTTGTAAGTCATCCCCTCCATCCCTTCCTGTGCATCCCAGAGCAGCAACTGCAGGGTTGGAACTCCATTTCCTTTCACCTCAGGGGCAAGCCCAGAAGCAAATGCTATATATGAGGGAGAGGAGGCTGTAGCAGCAGTCTACACCTTGCCTTTCCCAATGTGTGTTACAGTTAGTGCCCAGGTACCTGGTGAGGGTTATCCTATGTGTTCTATGTGGTGAACTGAAACAGAGAAGGATGGGATTCCACAAAGGGGTTGACCAAGCCATGGCTGGACCAGTTCTGCCCTCTAGCACTTCAGAGGTGTTTAGGTTTGCCTACAGAAATGGATTTGCTTAACACTCTCCTGTGCTCAAGCCTGAACAGTGTGGGAGGCTGTCAGTGATGGAGGGGAACTCTGTTTGCAGTGAAGTAGGGCAAGCCTTTCGACTTGTTCTGTCAGACTGCAGCAGGCAGATGACGATGGCATTTATATCAGAGCCTGCTCTCCTCCCAGTGACACTGTTTTGGGACAGAAAGGATTTCCCTTTCCCCAGCATTTTGTCTGCATGCTTGCTGTGCTGGGCTTCTCCAAGACTGATTTAAGAGCTCAAGAAGGCAACTTTATTCCGCTGCTTCTGCAGGGGGAAGCCGTGGAGCTGGTTGTTTGCTCCTGTGAGCCCTTTACAGCCCAGGAGAGGAGCAGGGATGCTGCAGTTCCTACTAGGATTAGACTCTGCAGCTGGCTCCTCCTCTGTCTCTGCTGTGGTTGTATCCCCTGTCACTGGCACTTGATCAGCTTTCAGAAACCCCACCAGCGTGGCCTATGTGTATGTGTTTTACCTCAAAAGCCCAGGACAAAATGGTTGTAAACAGTTTACAGCAGGGGTTAGCGTGACCCTGTAAAAGCGCTGCAGTATCTAAATGCTGCGTAGTCCTAGGAGGAGACTAATGAGTGGACTAGAGCCCTGCTAACACAGTTCCTGGAACCAAGCCTGGGCTGCATCACTCTCCTTGTTGCCCTGCCCTGGATGGGCAACCGCAGCAGGGCTTGCCTGCATCTCCGCAGGGTGACAGCCAGCATTGTCCTTCTCTTCAGCAGGATGATGCAGGCAGTGCAGAATGTGAGGTGCCAGGGAGCAACTGGAAGGTGGAATTTGCTTTTCCGAGGTGGACCTGGTTGAAGATCTCTCTCCCTGGTGCACCTTTCCCAACTTGGCAAATGAGTGAGATGAATGCTTTTCGTTATTCCTTACACTCTGTTTGCAGATTCCTCCCCACCCCTGAACAAGGCACTCTCTTCTGTGCAATCCCTCTCACCCCACAGGCACCCCAAAGTTAGCAGGTGCCTTGCATCTTCCTGAGGCCCCCGTTTGGACCCTTCTCACACTCCTCCTTTGGCCGAGCCAGTCCCCTTAGAGCCTCACAGCCAGGACTGCTGCTGCCAGGGAAGATTTGCAATGCAGAAGGCAGCCGTGGGAGAGGAAACCTTCAGCTGCCTGGGTAGTGGCACAGCAGTCCAGCATCAGAGAGCTGTGCTGCAGCTGAGCAAAGCGAAGCAAAGAGGGATCCACAGTGTGGACCTGAGCTTTTCTTACTTAGGGTTCCATTCTTGCCCCGTGACCATGAGGCTGCCACAGTGGTAGGTCACAATGGGAAGACTGAGGCATACACATGTCTGTGCTGGAGCTGCTGAGCAGCGCCGCTCCGCACCTTTCCAGTGCTACCCCACCTGCCTTTCCTGGGCTCTGTGTCTCTGTGACTGGCTCTCACTGGTGGCTCCAAAGAGGGGGTCTCAGTGCTACTGCTGCTTGCGACCCACAGCAGGACATGCCACTGTTCCCTTGCCACTGGCTGTCCCTCTGGATGTGCCATCTGCTCCACTCATAGCAGGCTGACTGCTGGGGCAAATGGAAAGGGAAGTTCCCTGCTACCAGGACAGAAACCTCTGTTGGCAATTTCGTCTGGTTCCAGCCCTGCTAATTGCAGTGGCAAAAGTCCCACTGGCATGGGGGGAATCAGGTTTTCGCAAGGGGTAGTGAGGAAAGATTAGCATGTGGGAATCAAGGGGACTCAAGAGGACCAAGCCAGGGCTGAGGGGCTCTTCAGGGAGAGCAGGAGAGATTTATAGAGGAAAGGAGAGGCCCAGATCTGTCCCTAGACTTGTCAGTGGCATTGTGACCTCTGGTTCTTGCTTTAATTTTCCTTTTCATGCAAGAATGAAAGTGACCTCCCTGCTTTCTAGCAGTGTGAGCCCATTAAGCTCTTCGGGGTCCCTGGATGCAAGACATCTCCAGCCCAGTGCGTGTAGAAATGGAGGAAGGATGGGGCCAGACTCAAACTGCACTGCCCTGAGTGGTGCCATTCCAGCTGGTGTCAGCCCCTGCAATGGCAGAAGTGAGCTCAGGAGCTGTGCTGCTTGCAGGTGGGGAGGGAGAGCAAAGCTGAAATCATCTTACTGAGTTTTGTGGCATCTGCACAAGGCTGGGGTGCTTGTCCCCCTCTCTCAGGTGGCACCTTTGGATGTTGCTGGGTTGGATGGCATTTGGGCTGGGTGGAGTCTTTTGTATAAGAAAGCAAATAGCCTCTTTGCACATTCTCCCTTTGGGTGTAATAATGTCAGCTCTCACTGATCAAGCTGGATCTGTATTTGAAACTTCAGGGTGTTACGGAGGGTGACAGTGGTTTCCTTAATTGTTTTTTTTTTTTTTTTTTCCTGGATCTTTGTGAAACCCTGCACAGTTCCTGTGGTGAAGGCACCAGTGCAATCCCTTTTAAAAGTTCTGTTGCTGAAGTCCTATCCTTTCCTTACCATGAAAGACCTGCGAGCAGTTTTTTCCAGAAGTATGAGAAGTGACACTCAAAAAAAAAAAAAAACAGTACAGGCAGGGATATTTGCTGGGAGCCGTGACTTGCCTCTTGCCCTCCCTGCTGTGGCAGATTGGTAGGGTGCTCTTCACTGCCCACCTGAACACCTTTTAGGATGTTACTTTGTATTTGCTTTATCTTCCACCAGAGGTGGCTTCGTCTCAGTCATGGAAAAGTACTTTCCTGTTTGTGTGGTTTGTAGAGCACTTGAGAAACACTTCAGAGGTCCTTGGGCTGATAAGTATTGTGGTGGGAATCACCATTACCAAATGGAGGCCTTTCTAGCTGCAGAAGGTCCATTTCTATGCCTTCCAGGCACCCTAGGCTGCTTGTGTTACCTTGGCAGGAGAAACTTGAATGTTGCCAATGGCCATGACTGGGAAAGGGGGAGACACTTTTGTGTTAGTGGTGAGAGGTGCAGTGGAATGAGTTGTGGTGAGGTGTTCAGGTGGGACAACCCATCAGTTACAGCTGGCAGTGTTAGTGGGATGGGTGTGGGAGCCAAGATAAGCAGGGGAGATCCCCCAGCCTCCGTCTTGCTGTGCTTTACTACCTCTTCCCAGGATGCAGCAGTGGTGGGGGTTACTCCCTATTGATGAAGGGGGATGCTGGGGATGTGGGCTGGCAGACTTTCACTCTGCTGCTCTCATCCATGTCCAGCTGGGCTCTGGCCATCTCCCATGGAGAGGCAGATCACTGCTAAGGGAAGAGGAGATGACAGCTGCCCACACTGTGGGACTGTCATCCTTGGGGAGATCCTGGCCTCTAGCCTGCCCGCTGAGGCTTGGAGCCCCATCGCATCCGCTGTTTTGTCCCTGCTCGTGGAGCTAGACGTGCCACTGTGGCACCCTGCTGCCTGCTCCTGTTCCCCCAACTGCTGCAGTCTACTGACTCCTTTCTTGTTTTCTCTTCCCTTCTCCCTGGTGCTCTGGAGCAGCAGCGGCCAGTGAAGCAGTCTCTCAGTAAGTCCCTGTGCCGAGAGTCCCACTGGAAATGCCTGCTGCTGTCCCTCCTCATGTACGGCTGCATGGGAGCCATGACCTGGTGCCACGTCACCAAGGTGACCCGGTTGACCTTTGACAGCGCTTACAAGGGCAAGTCCATGATGTACCACGACAGCCCCTGTTCCAATGGCTACGTCTACATCCCCTTAGCCTTCCTGGTGATGCTCTACGTGGTGTACCTCGTGGAGTGCTGGCACTGCTACACCCGCAACGAGCTGCAGTACAAAGTAGATGTGGAGAGCGTGCATGAGCGTGTGCAGCGGATGCAGCAGGCGACTCCCTGCATCTGGTGGAAGGCCATCAGCTACCACTATGTTCGCAGGACACGGCAGGTTACCCGCTACCGCAACGGCGATGCCTACACCACCACCCAAGTGTATCACGAGAGGGTCAACACCCATGTGGCAGAGGCTGAGTTTGATTATTCCAATTGTGGAGTTAAGGACATCTCCAAGGACCTCATTGACTTGGAGAGCTACCCGGCCACACGGCTTCGCTTCACCAAGTGTTTCAGCTTTGCCAACGTGGAGTCAGAGAACTCCTACCTGACCCAGCGGGCCCGCTTCTTCACAGAAAATGAGGGCCTGGATGACTACATGGAGGCCAGGGAGGGGATGCACCTCAAAAACGTGGACTTCAAGGAATACATGGTGGCCTTTTCCGACCCAGACAACCTGCCTTGGTACGTATCCCACTATGTCTTCTGGGTGGCGGCTCTGCTGACCCTATCTTGGCCACTGCGGGTGCTAAATGAGTACCGTACCTCCTACGTTCATTACCATGTGGAGAAACTCTTTGGGTTTGATTATGTGGCAGTGACGCCGGCCGAGGAACGCACCTTCTGCCGGAGGATGCCCCGTGTCAACACAGTGGACAGCACCGAGCTGGAGTGGCACATCCGATCCAACCAGCAACTGGTGCCCAGCTACTCAGAAGCAGTTCTGATGGACTTGGTGGGGCTCTCTAGCTGCACCAGCTACTCTGCTTGCCGGTATGGGGGCTACCGGCAGAACTGCGAGCGGTGCCACAGGACTATAAGCAGCTCCTCCATCTTCTCCCGCAGTGCCCTGAGCATCTGCAATGGTAGCCCCAGGATCCCCTTCAGCAGCAGCCGCTTCTCCCTGGGCCGCCTGTACGGCTCGCGACGCAGCTGCCTCTGGCAGAGCAGGAGTGGGAGCCTGAACGATCAGAGCTGCCCCACCGAGCAGACCCGCCTCTCCAGCCAGGTGACTGTGGAGGAGGAAGACCCCCCTCCTTACCAGGATGCCCTCTACTTCCCCATCCTCATCGTGCACCGTAATGAAGGCTGCCTGAACCATGACCACCGTCACCTCCACCGCAACGGGTCCTGTGTGGAGACCTCACTGTGAAAGCAGAGGGCAGTGAGATCTCATTGTCTGTTGCTTGGCCTGAGCCAGCACAGGACTTGGGGAGAGGAGCACAGGGCAGGGAGATAGTCCAGGAGGACATCAGGATGGAGCAGACAACAGCACCTCGCTCCATTAGCCAGCGAAAGCCCCCCTCGCTGTGGCTCTGACCTCCCGGAGGGGTGAGTGCTGATGCTCCCCCAAGATGGCACAGAACTCTAGACTGACCACCACATGCAAAAAAAAAAAAAAAAAAAAGACAAACCACAACCAACCAAACCAACCCCAAAACTGTAATCCATGGCATTGAGATTCAAAGCGGGGAATAAAAGGACAGGCCTGATGCAGGGGGAGAGGTGCTCAGGCTCCCAGGCCTGGCTCCAGGCTGGCTCATGCTCTGGGGAACCAGCAGCCACTAGAAAGTGCCCTGCTGCACCTCTGCCTACCCCGCTGCCCATGCTGGAGCAAGTACCACCCCTTGCAGGGTGGAGTGGAACAGACCCCTTGGGAGTGGCACGTGATTGCCTATGCCTACGAGTCTGGGGCATCCAGGCACACGGAGCTGAGCAGCAGGTTAGAGCAAAGGCTGAAAGCCATGAATCCAGCTTTTCCCCTTCCCCCGCCCCCAGCCATTCCCCACCCTCCCCACTTTTTTTTTAGACCATGCTCTGACTGTTACTCTGTTCTCACTGCTGGGAATGGCACTGCTGCCTCCAGAAGATCCCAGGCTCTGCTCCTTAGGAAGCTTCAGCACGCCAGCTCTGGGAGTCAGCATCCCCTAGGTAAAGGGCACTCTGGGATTAGAGCAGGCAGGCAGCACCGGGGAAGGGATGAATGTGCAAACCCAGGTGGAGCAGATCTGTGGCCCTACTGAGCCACTTGCTGGAGGAGGGCTCAGCTGGAAAGAGAAAACAGGAGGTCCCTGGTGAGCCAGGGAAGGGGGAGAAGGATGGCACTGGGACAGGCATTATGGTAATAGGTGGTGCATCAATTAGCTGGGGTCCCTTCCTGACTTTGAAGTGAGTCCTAATTGGTTCAGACAAGCATCAGGGAAAGCTTTGGTGGGTTCAGCTGCAGTTCATCTATTGATAATAGAGCAGCAAGTTGGTGCATGTCTCTAAGAGTTAATTTTGCATGACATCCATACAGGGTCCAGCTGCAGGGTCCTGGCAGCCTGATTTTGGCAGAGAGCTCTAAGGGGCTGGGAAGCAGAAATGCAAAAGCACAATGGAGCATTGGGAACTTGGGCTCGGGAAATGAGAAGCAAAGGGATTCCTTTTCTGTAGGGCCCCACTGTGGGTGCAGGACTCACAGGTGGGAGACAGGGAGGCGTCTGCCATGAGGGATGTTCTGCAGAACAGAGACTGGGATATGTTAGAGGGGAACCCGCTTTAAAACAAGCAGTTTGCTGCTTAAACTGAGCAGTTTGCACTACAGAGGTTTTTGCAGAGAGGTATCATTCTGTGAGAAGTGAGATAGCTTCTGTGTAGCACATTAGCCCCTGGGTTCCTCTGTCTTGCTCTTGTCAGGACAAGTAGGCCTACTCTGAGCTTTGTGCTGCCCCTTCTGTTGTGCTGGAAAGGATCTCGGTGACATTGGGCAAGAAGCCTTCATGTCACTGAAGCTGCATCAGTGGCTGCAGCATGCAGACACCCAGCTTTTCTTTCTCCATCAACACATCCCCAGGTCTCTCATGTTCCTGTTCTCGCAAAAGCCATCTCCTTTTCAGTCATCAATATGGGGGAGTGCATCCCAAATCAGCCAGTGATTTCTCCAGACAGCACTGCTTCTCAGCCTCACCATGCTTCCCTCATCAGCTGGGGTGAACAGTGGCTGAGAGCAGTACATCTTGGGTGACAAGAGCAAGTCCATTAGCACCTGGGCATTTGAGCTTGGTGTCTGCCTCCACATCCACCACTTAAGGGGAAGATAGAAGAGCAAACAGTGAGGCATTGTATTTAGTCCAACCCATCTTTCTCCTGCCAACTATTAATGAAGGGTTTGTTTCTCTAGTCATGCTGCTGTACTGCTTCACCTCCCAGGGATTGGGAATGCACCCTTGGGAATGCAAATGCACCCTTCCACCACATCAGTCCTCTTTTGAAAATCATCTCTTGCTGGCAAGCCTGGAGGGGTCAGCACCTGCAGGCATTGCAAGGCTCCCAAAGCTGTCTGTTCTTCTGTTCTTTGTGCCTTGTGTGTCCTGGTCAGTGTCTCTTGCCCTTCAAGCCAGCTTGTCCTCCTGGATCTCAAGTGCTAGACTCCAAACAATGGTGGTCTGAACAGGAAGTCCCGTAAAATCTCGCTCCATCATGATTCTGTCTTGTCATCTGCCTTTACTCTTGCTACCTGACCTAGAAGTTGGTTTAAATAAGAGGTCCCTTTGAGAACAGAAGCATATGGTCTACAGTGTGGGCACACACATCCCTCTCTGTATTGTTCTTGTTATTATTGTCACAGATTGAGACTGAGTGGAAGTGGCTACAGCCCCCTTGGCTGCCCTGGGATTTCATGGCTTAGTGATGACATTTGGCTTGCTGTGCACTTGTGCTTCTCTCTCCAGGGGCCTAAATGTAAGCCAAGGCCAATGCTGAGTGTGCTCATGACTCTGGGGAGATAATGGTGTGTGCTTGTATGTCCCAGTGAATCCGGACTGAAGTCTGTGGAGCTGCAACAGGTCATTAGTGAGGAATGTGATCTCATTGTCCTTCCCAACATGTTATCTTTGAAATCTACACATTGCTTAAATTAGGCTGTGATGTCTCATCTTTCTTTCTCCAGCCTCCGAGGTGCCTTGGACGGATGGATTTATCTAAGATTTGGCAGGCCTTTTAGAACCCTGGAACAAAGACAGTCCTCAGAACAGGGACAGATTAGTAGGGTCTTTGTGCCCCTGTCCTTTAGCACCTGCAGTAGAGTTGTGCTTTGAGGCACCTTGTCTTTGGCTCTTTCTGGTTCTTTTCATGAAATAGCTTCAACCTATTCCTCTGGCACCATTTTCACCCACAAAATCTTATTTTGGAGGTGGTCTATCCATGCAAAGTCTTCCTGCTATTGAACAGCTTCCCCATTTGCATAGTGCCAGCCACAGCCAGATGCCAGATGTAATCCCAGTGCCACGGTCTGTGGCCATCCCAGACTCACAGCACCCTGAGAAGTGAGACCTCTCTCTAGTCAGTGCTTCCCACTATGTGCCAGGATTTCTTTGAAATCACCTTCCTCATATTCTTGGTCCTGCTACCCCTCTGCACCTGATGAAGCTGCCCCTTTCCAGTCCAGCCTACTCCATTCTTGCCAGACTGGAGACTTTGTTGCCCTTCTTAGGCTCAGGAAAGGGGGATGGCATGCTTGGTCATGGAGGGAAGCAGGACTGGGACAGGAGCTCCCTGGAGGCTTGGCAGAGAAAAGGCAGAATGCAAGAGGACAGATTGAAACTGAGTTGTGCTCCCATTCCTTCTCCCTGCCTGCAACAGCAGGGCAGCAGGTCTAGCCAGGCAGGAAAGTTCATGGCAGACAACTGGGCTTTCTCTTCCCACTCCCAGCATGGGATACAGCCAGTAAAAAGGGTATGCATCTAAAGGTTTCCTCCTAAATGTTGGCAGGGGACCCCAGTGCCCTGGGCCAAAGGTACCTTATTAAAGTTCCCTGTGGCTCAGGTGATCAGCACAGATATCCAGAGATGGTCTGCCCCGTTCTGGTGCACCGCCTCTACATAGTGCATTGGTCCCATCTTCTTGGCACATGGACATCCATCCACTTGCTGCAGCTCCTGGCTGAGCAGCAGTCAGGTGTCTGCTTTTCTGCAGACTTGTATCTGCTCTCTGCCATGTCTGTGTCTGTGATGATGATTCCTTTGGCAGCTCATTTGATGGCCCAGTCTGCTCCTCTTGTGATAGCCTGTGCCCTTATATCTAACCTGAATTCTTCCTGCTGTATCTTAATCCCATTACTTCTCCTCCATTGACTGATGAGTCTAATTGACTCTGCTCCTTTTTCCCATGGCCCTCCCAACATGAGCAGGCGTTATCTGGTCTCTGAAGCCCTTCCCTTCACCAGTCTCAGGGTCTTCTCTCCCCCAGGATCTCACTGGGCAAACCATGGCTCACACAGTGGTGCAGAAGCTTTCCCTGTGTAGTGAGTCTATCCTTCCTCCTCTGAGCCCAGCCTGGGCAAGAGGATAGGACCAAAGGTGCAAGCAATGCCTTGGTCTGCCAGGGTGGCTGTGTCCTCATCTCTGCTGTGGAAGATCTCTTTGAAGTGAGTGTAGTACACAGAGCTGCTGGCCCCTTACACAAGGAAAGCAGGACAGCCTACATCACCCTCTGGGAAGGTGAAAGCTGGGAGTTTGTCAGTATGAGGGGGCAATAACTAGAGGATCTCCACAGTCAGACAGCTTTGGGCTTTTTTCCATACATCATCCACCCATTGCAGCTTTCCCTGGGCCAAGAATCAAGCTCAGCATTGCGCATCTGATGTAGGCAAAACAGTTCCTGCTGCTTAGCCTGTTGGAAGTATAATACCTTTTGAGCTCTTCTTCCAGCCTTTCCAACCATGACTTCAGTACTGCTGTCTAATATCATCAGGGTGCTTCCTTACAGGGTACAATCTTGCTGCAATGTGCTCCTAGTCTGCGGCAGTAGCTGTAGGGCATGGGTCTGAAAGGCTACACCACCACCAAGAAGTGTTACCAAAGAGCTGTAAATCTCAGTTTGTGGTATGTGCTTCTAATCATGCTTCATTTGTATTCAGTGGTTAGAATAAGGTCTGTATGAATATGATCTGGATCCATATCATCTCAGAAATGGGACATGGTTTAAATGTTAGCTCTGGTTGGTAATGCTACCTCCTGTGATGCACGTGGGCCTAGAGTCTGCACTGGGCCAGGTATGCATGGGGACCAAAGGCTGGTTCATATGACTTGGGAGCCCAGTGGGGACTTGGGGCTGAGCCCACCTAGGGCTCTTTTCCCCATGGGCTTTCTGGGAAAAGGGGAAAGGGGCTTAGTCACATTTCAGGTAGAAATTAAGGGGCTATGTTCATTCCTAGTGTAATTTTATTGAAGTCAGTGGTACTATACCAATGTGAGCTTGACTTAGCAATTCCTCAGAGTGGTCTGTCCTTGAGTACAGACAAATTGATATGTCACAGTGTTGCTTTGATGCAGAGAGTTTGTGTTGGGACCTGGCCAACATGAATGAATGTTGAATATCTACTGTCTCTATGAGCAGTGGGTTGATTTGTTCTGCTCTACTGCCTCCATCACAGCTGCTCCACCAAGGGAAATGTTATGCCCATGGATCTGATCTCATCAACTCCCTCAGAAGCAAGCTAACAAGCAAATTGACCTCCACCACACTGGGAGAGGAGCCTTCTCCCATGGGACTGTAGCCTTTCTGCACACAAGGGAAAAGAGGTCCCAAGGACAGAACTGAAGCTGCAAGACCCATGGCCTCATGGCCTCCCCTTCCTTATTCCCTCCTCACCTCATCTGTCTGTCTTGGAGGAGTGACAGTTGGAGTTCAGCAAGCTCCTCTTCCTGCAGCTCTTTCTGAGGCTCTCCCAACAGGTATATCATCCACCTATGCAACACTTCCAGAAGCTGCCAGGCTTGCAGGAGCCCATTACAATGCGCAGCATGGCCATCCAGCACTGAGAATAAACACAGTGGCTGATGGAAAGCTAAGTGGGTTTTATTCCCCCTCCTGAGGAAGACTGTTTTTGTTGGGGTTTTTTGTTCATTCCTTTGTTTTTTTGTAAACTTCATATGGGGAATTGAAGCTTGTGAAATATCGGTGACCATCCTGAACCTTCCTCAGTCCTTTGAACTTTGGGAATGGATGGAACACCTACTGTGATTATAATTCAGCAGATCTTCTAGAGCAAAACAACTTCACACACAGACACATGAGGTTCTTTCACTCTCCATCAGCACAAGCTGCTTCTGCGATTTTAGCTGCTCACATTAGTAAAGAAAAAGCCTAGATAGAATGTGGTGAGATGACTTAGTATTTTGTATCAGTCCCATGGTCCCAATGTCCATTAGCAGCTCTGTCAGCTACCATGCCATGAATTCGGACTTTGAATGGCAGCCCATCAACAAGTCAGGGTGAAAATGCTTGGAAAAACCCAAGCTCGAGCCTATACATGTCTCCAGAAGCAGATGCAGAGAGAGAGGATCAGTTGAAAGCAGACATCATCTCCTGCTCATCCCAGACAGGACCTGGTGGGCTCTTTGTGCTACATCTGCTCTCACAGGAAGAGCCTGTCCCCAGGGGCCAAGTGCAGGGGAATGCAAAAAACAGTGCGTATGACGAAGCAGCGTGCACAGCACTGTTCAGGTGGCTGGGGAAAAAATGGTGACAACTAGATCCTCAAATAACAGGATTTCACTTTGGAAATGCTAATGGCTTTTTCAAACTGAAATGAGACTGAAAGACCTTAACAGTTGTGAGAAGTGTTTCAGGTTCCTGTTCCTTAAACAAAATAATTTTTGATGATGACGTGGGTTTAAATACTCTTCTTCAGCCACCTCTGTTAGAAATGTGCAGTGCTGGTGGAGAAGAAATACTCAAGAAAGATGGGGATGGAGGCCCTGTGGCTTCACAGTGGAGTAGGCTGATCAGTAATGGAGGCTTGAGTTTGAAGTCTTCCTCTGCCCCTTGGAGATGTGACCTGGCCATCCACCCAAGCGTGTGGACATGACAGGACAGGCTTCTGCATGTTCGTGTGCACAGACAGGACCCACAGCCCTGCAGAGGGTTGGTGCGTTTGTGGCTTTGGTCCAATGTCACCCATTTGTCCTTGCAGCAAGGACATGCTCTGCTGGAGCACGGGTGCTTCAAGGCAGGGAGGCTGGGGGAGAAACAGAGGGAGCAGGGCATTTGGTGGAGAAGCATAGGAATAAGGTGGGCTTTCAAAGCAGGCTGTGCATGCTGTGGCTGAGGAGACGGGCAGGAGGTATTTCCAAGCTGAGGTGCCCAGGCCAAGCCTCTGCGTTGTCAGAGCAGCAGCATTGCCTCCGAGCCCAGCACTGACAGCTTGAGCGGGTGTCGCCAAACCACAATGGCTGATGCAGCCACAAGGTGTAAATGTCACTAATGAATAAATTGCCTTGTGCCTTGGAGAGGCTAATCCATCACGGCCGGGTACAGGGATCTGACAGGATTGGCTGTTTCAGGCATAGCCTGTAGGGAGGTGGAACGCTTCGTTTCTGAGCCATCCCCTTTGCCTAGGGAAGCTGATGCAGGGCTTGCCTCTCTGCTGCTCCCCAGCTTTCCAGGCACATGAGCTCAGGCTTCATCCATCTTACTGCCACTGAAGGAAGAAGCTGGAGAGGCTCTAGGTTAGCCAAAAGTGTCCTGCCGGTGAGGTGGTACACAAGCCCCAGCTGGGGCTGGCTGGTGAGGCAGTTTCGAGGGCGGCTACTGCACACAGGGCATGCATGGGTGGTTTAGGTACTGACGGAATAAAGCAGTGGGTCCACAGCATCATGAGAGTTTGGGTCTCTTGTCTGGGGTGCAGGGCTGTGGGTGGCCTGCACCCTGTGTGTTTCAGGCCTGTAGTCCTTGGCTCTATGTTTTACAAACATGCTGTTTACCCCCCCAGTTCAATTTCATAGTTTGCCCCTATAAGCAGCAACCTGGAAATGTTCCGAGCCTGCCCCAGCACAATCTCTTACCCAGTCTAGAGACTGCTCTGTTCTGCTGTCCCAGGGGCAGCGCAGAGTCCCCTCCCCAGCCACCAGCACCTTGGCTGGTTGTGCAGAAGGCCAGCAGGTAACTCAGGAAGCAGGGGCAGAAGGTCCATGTGGACACATCCAGCTCCATGGAAGCAAAGGGAGGCCGAAAGCAGCAACCATTTCTGTGTGCAGCTTCTGCCCATCCCCTCAGCAGCCTGCTCCTCCACCCCCAGTCAGTGCTCAGAATCAACCTACCATCCTGGTTGTGACATATGCCTGTGTGACACCTTGCAAATGGATGCCTGGGTTGCTGTGAGCAGAAGTTGGCAGGCTTGGGAAGCCAGCCACCAGTTTGTGCCACCGCATGCGCTGAGCTCAGAGGAGTGGCAGCAGGGCTCACCATCTGCTGCAGGAGGGAGCCAGCTGGGTGCCCCTGCTCCAGCCCGATGGGGCACCCGCTGGCGTAGTCCAAGTGCAAGCCATTGTGTCATTCCCTCTTCTTTACTTCCCAGCCATTCCCCGTCTCCCTCCCATCTTTCTGGCACAGACCCACAGGCAGGGGGATGCTCCCAGATTGGCTGGGGTCCCTCTGCTGCTGAGTGTTGCTCATGCTGCTTCAGTGGATGGTGGCAAGAGGGAAGACCAGCTCCCAGGCAAGGTGCTAGAGATTGTTCTCTCCACCAGATGGAGGCCCACAGCTGAACCCCCTTCTCAAAACTCCACAATACTCCTTGGAAATGGATCTCAGAGGAGAGCTAAGGGGTCCATAGTGGCCCTGCACTGGCACATGACCTTCCTAGCACAGAATGCCCTGATAGTTACTGCTCTGCAAGGGAGTCCCACACCACAGTAACTGGACCTTAACCTGACAAGTGACCCACCAACTACAGGAGTGTTCACACTCAGACAATCATCTGTTGCTGTCAGGGCTTTCATTTTTACTAATGTGTATGGCATTTGAAATTTTTTCAACCCTTGCAGATGGCAGATAGTGCCAACTGTTGGTCTTGGGTGTGTGTGAGGGGTGCAGGCTGCTTGGTTTAAGCTTTGCTCTTCGGCCAAGAGATTGATGGGAGGGAAGGGAAAGGGTTCTCCAGGCAGCAGCTACTTGTCCGAGCATTCCTGCATGTGGCAGCCCAGGGGTGGGTTTGAAGGGTGCTCAGGTGGTGTTAACAGTCTTGGTCATTTGCAGGAAGAGGAGATGTGAGTATCCAGGAAAGCAAGTCAACAATTGTTCTGGTCATAAGTTTTCCCAAACCCTTTCCATCCCGTTTCCTTACTGGCTCTGTCAGCCAGTTATTCCTCACATGTCTCCTAGTATGTCTGAAGGATCTCATCACTGCCCTCCCAGCACGAGCTTTCATTGCACAACTGGCTGACCAAATGCAGCCCTGTACTTGGAGCTACAAGCAGGCTTGCCCAGGACCAGGCCACCCCCATTAAGCCCCCACCCTTGCTGCTGGAGCTGTTCCTTCATCAGCCTGATGCTGATCTGGGTCTTTTCTGCTGTTTCTGAACACAAGTTCTCATCTCATTCAGGTGTGTCATTCAGTGGAAATATTTTGTAAATGCAAATAAAAAGAAATAAATCTATTCAATACCTCGGTCTCGAGGATGGGAAACAAGTAGTGGGAGGCGCCTGGGTGGGGAGGTTTCACAGCTGTTGCTGCTGGTTAGGATTTCTTGAAGATGTAGCCCCTGGAGTATCTGTGAGTAGTTGGGAAGGGAGTTACACAGACCTGCAAGGGCATGGCACTGAGCCCTGAAGGCACCCCGTGCACAGCCACCACCACTGGTGACAGCCTCGCACTCCATCCTTTCTGATCTATAAGGGCGTGACATGGTTCAGTTAAATGTCCCGTCAGCCAGGGCCAGCGGCACCACAGGCGTCTGTATCCATCAGGTAGAGCAAGGCAGAAGCGGGTACGTGGCGAACAAATTCTTTTGTGAACACTGGGAAACAGTTTTTACTTTTCAACTCTGTCAGTATGATCTAGCTCTGTCTGTCTCTCTATATATGTACAAACAGTATATCACAATGTTGCCTTTTTTGTTGGAAATATCAAAGTACAAAGATTGTAAACCAAATCGGTGTAATAAAAGTTTCAAATGATTCACTGAGGTGGCTGCCAGCAGTGGGTCTTTGAGCACTGGTGCCAGGCAGGGCTAGGAGACGTGAGGTCCCTGCATTGCTCAGAGGGCAGGAGGGGTGGAGGTCAGTCCACTTGCTTAATTCCCTGCTGACCTCTCTTGAGTGGAGCGGTTGAAGGACTGAGGCAATCAGATATGTGCCCTGTCCTGTGCTCAGGTGGCTACAGCCTGTGGGGCAGAAGGAAGCTGCTCCATTTTCCTCCAAGCCCCAGGAAGCTGCTCCATTTTCAACCCTGTGGGCTGTGTGGGCCAGCAGTCCTGCAGAGACCTCTCTAGCTTGAAGTTATGTGGAACGCACTGATTTTTTTGAGAGGTTTGCACAGAAGAGCACTGCTAGTTAAGGTAAGCATCTGACTCTAAAGAATTCACCTGTTTGCAAAGCAGGCTAGCACTGATCAAAGGCAAAGCAATCCAAAGCAGGAAACCAGGGTGGAGAAACCTATCATTTATTGACTTTTTTGTGTGTAACTTTTTTTTTTTTTTTTTTTCACTTTTCACCACCCATATCTGAGACTGAAGACATATTTTGCTATAAAAATGAATAAATCTTTGAGCAGGGCAACAGCCAGAAAAAACTGCTGAGGAACTAGAAACAACACTCCCCCTGTATTCTACACATCTTGCGTCCTCCTTAGCTAAAAGAGCTGCCTGCCCTGAAGGTTAGGTCTGGACTAAACCATTTAGATAGTGTCAAGCTCATTGTCCTCTGGAGTGTTTTCTTCAGAGGGCTTTGGTGGACGGTGCTGCAGAGACCCCAGCCTCACTGCTTCCTGGTTGGCCCACACAATTTGCTGAATGAGGTACTCAGTCTCCTGGC
Source organism: Megaceryle maxima (assembly GCA_024605025.1). NCBI lineage: Eukaryota > Metazoa > Chordata > Aves > Coraciiformes > Cerylidae > Megaceryle > Megaceryle maxima. Next base: position 19,200 of record JANHGN010027311.1, read on the forward strand.
CCACCTCTGCCAGGCGGAGGTCAAACTCGGTCAAAGCCTTGTTATCTGCCAGGCCTTCTAGCAGCTGCTTCCCACCATCCTGCAAATGGGTGAAAAGGAGGGATTAAAGGAGGAGATCCAAAAGTGAAGTGTATTGCTCCTTCTTGCTCATCCCCTGGGCAACTTCTGCTGCCAGTGTCTGGAAGCCCATGAGATGGTGCCAAAAGGGACAAAGGTTTTCACCCAAGCCCAAAATGTTTCTCACAGAAGTACACAGAGAAAGAGTGGAACCTTATGCAGCACCCAGTGATATGACACGTGCTAATTACTCCCTCTGGGTACCATGTCAGGAGTCCTCAAGCTCAGGCTGGTTGATAGCATGACTGGCGATGGTAACCTGAGAGGAGTCTCTGCTCTCCCCTGTCCCCCGGTCTCCATCTCACTGCTGGCTGGGGACAAATAGTGGTGTGATTAGTGCCCTGCATCTCATCTTGGCAGTGGTGAGAGCCCCAGTGCTGGCAGTCTCCTGCCTGGATGCCATTTCCCAGGCTGGGTTGGCTTTCCTGGAGGGAACATCTCATGCAACTGAAGTCCAGCCTGCCTGGGATAGAAAATGACATGTAGATAGCCACGGGGCATTCCCCTCTCTTATCTGAAGCACTGTCTTTAGAAATGTGACAATTTGACTTTTTTATACCCTGCAGCTATTCTCTTTCATCTCCTCATCCAGGTGGTTCCCTCTTCCCAGCACTCTTAGACTTCTGCCAAAAAGGACAAAGCAAAAAGGACTGGGAAGGATAATCTTTTTGATGGGGTACCAAGGTCAAAATTTGATGCATCTCTACCGAAGACCCCCATTTCCCCAAAGATAATACCACCAGCCCACTTGTTGGGCTGCTGTGGAGCTTCACAAATGGATAATGGGAGAGCTCATCAGAAGGAAGATGCTAAGCATAGAGATTATTATTTACTAAGCAAAAATCCTTCTATTCTTTCCGACCTTTGCCCCTTTGTATCATTAAGCTCAAATGGTTTTCCACATCCAGGATCCTAAAACTCAGAACTTATAAGAGGTTTTCTGCCATCAAATCCTTTTAAAACCGTTGTCAAACACACTGATGCCAATATTCCTGCCAGCAGGGACAGCTGGTCTTGCTGTCTCTTTATTGTGACAGTGAGAAAACTCGAGGCAGTGCAGAAAGTTTAAAAGCCAGCATGATTGCATTTGGCTGTCTAGTTTCAGATTTCTAAAGCTCTTTTTAATCAGCAGAAGAGAAGCAGTCTGGTTTGTGGGCATATTGCACACTGCAGCTCTTAGGGATGTAGGAAGATCTGTGGATGCTCCTCTGTCTAGAAAATATAAGCCTGTGGTTTAGAAGCCACTTACACGCACCCAGACGTGACACTTTTGACCTACCACACCCTTCCAGAGCTGCAGAGTGAGTTAAAGGAGCTCAACAACCAAACCAATTTTCTAACAGTCTCCTCTGAGCACATGACAAGGAGGAAAGATTCTGGGAAGGGGGATGCTATCTGTGTGCTGCTGAGTGACAGATGGCACATCAGAGCTAAAGTACTGAGGATATGCATAAGGCCCTCGTCTCATTCCGCCTATGATTATTATTTGCTCCCACGTGTGTGAAATGGATGTGATTTTTCCCAGACATACTCCCTGCTTTTCAGCAAAATCCCTCTCTGCCCAAAAGCCCAAAGCCTGGAAGCCAGATTCAGCCCTGTGAACAGAGCTAGATATAGTGAGTGAGATAAATGCAGGTGTGTGTACAGAAAAAGTCCCTCTCCTTCCTGCCATCTGCTAAAGTCACAACTGCTTGTTATCACAGCAAGATTGACAAGTAAGAGATGCATTTGCCTCTGTGACTTTGAGGCAGGGCAGGCTCAGCATCTGCTTTGCAAGGCCACCACACAGGCTCACAAACCAGAGGGAAAAGGGGTTTCACTTACCAGCCCCAGGTGGTTGCATGAGAAGTTGATACTCATTAGGGTGGTGTTCTGAGCCAGGACCTGGGAGAAAAGTGAAGCAGTTGGCTCTGACAGGTTATTACTTCCCATATGGAGGGACTTCAGAGTGGTGTTGGTCAGCATGGCATGGCCGATTGCCTCCCCGCCTTTGTCCTCCACGCAGTTGAGGCGCAGATTCAGTGAGGTCAGAGTGGAATTCTCAGCCAGGGCTTGAGCAAGAGCCTGAGCTCCCAGGTGATGGATCTGGTTGTTACACAGGTCGAGGATTTCTAATCTGCTGCGGTTGATCAACTTGCTAACAGCTTGTGCCCCCTTGTCCCTGATGAGATTGTGGGATAAATTCAGCTCCACCAAGCAGGGGTGATCCAGCAAGTTACGGACTAGCAGCTTGGTCTTGTCATCATCCACTTTGCTTCGTGTCAGCTTAAAAACCTGTGGGGATAAAGGACACTGTAACAGCCAGCCCTTTGGACTGAGCTTTGTACAAGACCTCACGGGAGTTAAGCCTGCAGTCCACCAGGTAGGATTCATCTTTGTTCACTTTCAGACACCTTTAGCCAGTAGGCTCACGTAGTTGTTTTTATAGCGGGCAGATACTTCCACCGTGCAGGGTATGCTAATGATATCCCATGCCCAATCTAGGGAGAAATGGTTCATCTGGGAATGCCTGTTCCTATCCTCTGACTCCACAGGATCTCTAACACAGGGATCTAAATTAAACCAAGATAAAGCTGCCTGAACATCTGCAGAGAGTAACAGCAGAATGCACCCCAGGTCACAATTGAACACTGTCTGAACAAGCATGTGCACTGGTGGTAACCACAGTGCTCTCTGTGAAGGGCAATGTCCATCACGGCCAGGGCACCTTAATAGCCACAGAAGAGGTAATTTCTGGAAGCCGAGACAAATATTTCCCAAAGCACACCAATCTCTAGGTAGAGCATTCAGACAGCTTGCTCTGCCTGCACTCCAGATAGCAGTGCCTGTTGATGTTCTGGAGAGGCTGAATATCTGCACTGCAGTTGCCACAGAACTGAAGATGGTGTTAATGCCCAGAAGGAAAACCCCTCAGCACTCTTAAGGTGAATGTGAGTATTTCCCCATGCTTTTCTCGGGGTTCTCTGCTCCTCTGGGGCATGTTGATGTATATTTACTCAGCATAACTAACAAAAACTCCTTATAAAAAAAACTCTCTCTGGGCTTTTCCTCTTTTTCCTCTGAGAACTATGTGAAGAGTTCAAATGAGTGTTGTTTTCTCTTGTGCTACAGGGAACATATTTTGTGGGAGTAAGTATTTCTCACTGACCCTCTAACAATGTGTTCTAACAAGGACATGCAGAACAAGATACTCAGCCCCAGGCTAGAAAGTTAACATCTCTGCACTCTGCCAGACTGCAACTTGCAAAAGGAAGGGTGCTGCCACAAAGCAAAACTGGTCCCTGGGTTTCAATCCCTGGGAAATTTGAAGATAGCTAAGGAAGGAAGGTGCAGTTTGGGGTGTTACTTTCAAGTTGTGGCACATCTTCACGGCAGCAGCCAGGTTGCAGCAGTCCTGGTGGGTGAAGTTGAAGAGGTTCCATTCAAAGTTCATGCCACAGTCTTTCACACCATAAGTGAGATGAAGCTCTTCAAGGTGAGGAAGAGCAGTAATGAGGACTCCTATGTTGTAGTGATGTGTGGCGACCTCGCTGAGACCAACATCACTCCCTGTATCAGAGAGGTCATCCCTCTCCTCCTTTTGATCCATCTGCACCGGTGGCAGGAACTGATCAACCTCCAGTTTCCGCACATAGTCTTTGCAGAGCGGGATGAGCTCTAGGACCTGGTTGGGGTCTGTGCTGTTTGGGATGAAACATTTCAGGATATTTTCCAGGTGACGTTCAAAGAACATCCGTTTCCAGCTGTCTCCATAGTTGGAGACGTCACACACTTGCCAGCGCTCAGTGCAGCACCTCTTCCAGTAGTCCTCATTGCTTATTATGTTGGCAGTCACAGCGAGCGGAAGGCCAGTGGAGAGCCTGTCCAGCACCTTCCTTCGGTGCCCAGGCAGAAGTTGGTCCAAAATGGGATTTTCTGAAGGGGATGAAGAGAAGGAGAGGTTGGTCTGGGATGTAGGAACAGTAGCTGGCACTGTGGTTCTGCCTGGGCCCCCAGATGTGTGCCCATGCCCTCCCCCCTCTGCTGATACCGGCTCTTTTCTCAGTTGCCAGCAGCTGGTGCAGAGAGCTAAGCTGGAAAAAAAAATAAATGTGTAGGATCCATCTCCTACATTTTTGTGTAGGATTTCTAACTTTTACAATAAAATTTGTAATTGGGTTTATTCCCATAGTATTTGGGAACTGCATGAGAAACTTAGCTCTCAGAATAAATTTAGTTTGAATGCAGTTTATATTCAGAGCAGGACTTCTGCTCCCAAGAGAGCTAATTCAGCCTTACAGCGATGAGAGAGCTTGGCTTGTCATCTGCTGAACTTTATCCCTGGTTACTAGGCATACTGAAGGGTGATATTTGAGAACAATTGTCTGTGTGCTCTTGCAAGTTCTTGTGCCTTTTTATCTTAGGTGTCTGTCTTCTTACCCCATATTGATTCTATTTCCTTTCCACTGAGACATAGCCTTTCAGTCCACCTTGTTTAAATAAAATTTCTCTTTTCCCAGGAGCTTTCTCCCCTCAGCCTCTTTCTCTGTGTTCACCCTAAGTCTCGTCTACCTTCTGTCTGGTGGAAATTCTTTGTGGCAAGAAATGCCAGAGAAAAGCTGTGCACACTCACACCGTGAATGCTTGGTGACACGTACACAGTAGTGTGGAGTAACAGAAATCATCAGTGGAGAGGCCTATTTGTGCATGGAAAATAAGATTTTGAGACACAAAGTAGCTTATCTTTATGTTTCCGCTGTGGCATTTCCTTCCTAAGGACACGCAGAGTTTTACCACAGCCTTTTACTGGAGTTTAATTGACAGTGTCCTACAGCTGGCACTGCAATGACCTTCTCTGCAAAGTCCTGTGAAACAAGACAGATATAGGCAGAACTGGGCTAGCTTCACTTGGGCTCACTCAGGCCACAGCAGTGGGCAAGGTGCAGCTGCACAGCTCAGGTAATGGCATGAGGGTCCCAAAGACACTGAGCACACCGCTTTTATGTGCACACAGTGTAGGTCCAATCCATTTGGCATTGGACTGACTGACCAGGTTGGCAGGGCTGCAAGGGTGTCAAAGATCAGAACCAAGTCCCCCAAGTACCATCAGCTCCTGGCATAAGGCAGCACTGAGCTCCTCTGTACTGTCTTACAGTCCCAATGTGGACATTGCCTTAGACCTACCTTTGGTCTTTATTGCCACTTCACTGAGTCAGTCAAAAAGACAGGTAGACCTTCCCATCCCTCCCATCAGTTTGCAGATCATAGAATCATTAAGGTTGGAAAAGACCTTTAAGATCATCAAGTCCAACCATCACCCGAACATAACCATGACCACTAAACCAAGTCCCAAAGTGCCATGATGAAAAATGTTTTTTTCTGTTTTGCTATGTTTCATCAGTCACCTGCTTCAAAAGCACATTCCCTGCCTGAGGATATAACTTGTCACATCACCAACAAAAGCCAGGGAGAAGGCCTGTGACTGAGAGTACAATATATATTCTGAGATGGTAGCTCCTCAGAAAAGAGAGCAGTTCTCCATCTCTTTGTACAGCTCTCAGCACAATGGGGCTCCATGCTTGAGTGCTACCGTAACATGTGCATGAATCAAGAGAACAAAACAGCGACTCCAGAGCCCTGGTCACGGTTGATGTGAGTCTAGCAGAGCATGGAAGGAAGAAGAAGTGGTAGGACAAGGTCAGAGCAGAGTCAGGCCCTGGATAGCAGCCCAGAGGACTGCAGCCATCCCTGGAGTGTACAAGTACATACTTAGCAACTAAACAGTTTGTTTAACTAGCTGCCAGAGGGGATATTTCTCCCCATCTGTTCCTTTGGCTGGGCTGGGTACCACACTCTGCCTTTAAGATGCATCTGCCTGCCTTGTTGACCCTCTGCTCCCCAGGACTGATGCCCTCTCTCCACATGTCCCAGGGGAAATGTGCTCCCACTTACTTTCAAAATTGTGAACAATGTGCTGGAGGCAGAGCTCAGTGAGATGGGGGACAGTGGCAAGGGACCACTCGGGATCCTCAATGATGCGGTGTGTATAGTATGAGACAGCAGCATGGCTGGCCCAGGATGGATACAGCAAGGGAACAACTGTGCTCCTGTCACCGGTCGCTGGCTGATGCATCCTGCTCAGGACCCACTTCTCCTACAGGAACAGCAAAAGGAAAATTGCTTGAGAATCACCACCACATTTTCCATCTGGGCTGCCTGCAAAAGAAAAAGGCAACTTTAGGAAGAGGTCAGCGATAAAAATGGTCTGCTCACACTGCTCTCCTGTAATGCACTTGGCCCCTGTCCTTTCTCTGCCTCCTCTGCTTGGACTGGAAGCACTGCAGCAAAACTACTATTAATCATCCTTATCTTTATACATTGCCCTGTACAAAGAGGTCTCTAGGTACCACATGTAATAAGCAGATAATAACATGGTGTTAATTCAGAGTGCTGTTGAAGAGGATGGACAGGAATTGATTGTTTACTGTCCTTTCCAATACAAGAAATAGGTGAAGCTGACAGGAGCTGGGTTTAAAGTAAAGGATAATGATGGTTCTTCACACAGTCTGCAATTGAACTGGGGAATTCATTGCCATGGGATGCTGTGGATGCTCAGAGTTTGTGCAGGTTCCAGGACAAGCCTATGGAAGAGAAACCCCATAGGAATGATTCAATGCACAGAAACCACATCTGTCTCAGTGAGAGTTGAACACAGCTGAAGATGGGGAGTGTGCTGGAGGAAAGAAACACACATACTTGCATTGTTTTTCTACTTTTCTCCAGGCATGTGTTTCTAGCCTCTGTCAGAGATGGGATACCGGGCTAGACCCTTCCCTGGTTTGATTCAGTATGCCTGTTCTTATGACTCTTTAAAGATGGATGCTTTACAGATGAATACACTGTAAGTATATCTGAGGGGCTTTTTCTACTTTTCCTGATTACTCTCCAGCTGAACTCCTTCCAAACATTCATTAAATGATGAGATGGGTCAGACCTGTTCAGACCACACAGAGCCTAAGCAGATAGGAGCTACAAGAACCCACCCGGAGCAGAAGGCAGGATGCCCAGTCCTATTAGCTCTGTGGAGCTTTCCCAGACCAAAGTTCCCTATTTCCTGTTTCCTACCCCAACCTTAGGACCAATGCTTTCAGTCATCACGATCCCATGTGTATGGTTATTGCCTGGAAATCCTAATGGTTCTCTTACCCCTACCCATCTGAAAGAGGCAGAGAAGACACTAGGAAGGAGTCTGCCCCTTGAGTTCTGTTTTCAACGAGAGCACCCAGGCTTGGTAAGCATTTCCCAGGGCCTACAGACCCATGCTGATCCTTACTGGGGCTAACTGAACATAACAGGGCTGCAGCACACAGCTGGTCAGTTAGCAATTGCAGGACCCCTAAAAGAAGCATGAGGCAGACGGATGGATGGATGGCAGTGTTAAAGGTGAGGACGGGTTCCTGCAAGACCAAGAAGATGCCTCAGGGCAAAGGTGGCCTTGTACCACAGTAGACTCAGAAAGGATCCAGTGGCAATATCCTGCACAGAAGACAACTGCCATTAGTGTCTTGTGCCAAAACATGACTCAGCTGAAGAGTGCTTTGATCCTAAACAGCTCCTCCTTTGTGAAGTTTGTGAGCCAGACAATGCTCGTTGGATGAAACATTTTCAGTCCTTCCCCAGCACAAGGCTGCTCTCTTCTCCTCTGCCCTCCCAGTTTGTGGTTCCTCAGTCAGCATAGGACCCTCTCTACCTGAAAGCTTTGTAGCTGGCATTGCTAGTGTTTCCTTCCTCTGCTCCTTCCCCCTCTGAAAGACATCTGAGGAAGGGCCTGCAAAAGAACCGTCAAAAGAGGGAAGAGAGGAGATCTGTGAAATGCAAAGAACTAGAGGAGTTGATGAAAAATTATTCATGCTGTACTGCAGCAAATGCACTCGAAGCAGGTCTGAGAAGAGAGTAACTGTTTCAGAATGAGAATTAGGAAAGGGTGGAGATGGCAGTGGTGCAAAGCAGGAGGACAAAGGGTGCCAAGGGCAGGGAAGCTCTATTTCCTGGAAGGCACTTGTGTACAGATGACAAAGGTAAATGCTGTAGAAAAAAGAAGAATAGTCTGAAGAAGGTTGGGTGTGGAAGAAGAAGGAAAGGGTGACAGGCAGATGTGAGGACTGTGAGTCCTTTCATTGTGAAGCTCCCTGCCCCTGAAGGAAGGTGCTGTGATGGTAGGCCACCACTGAGGGGGAAGAGGCTTGATTCTCCATGGCACACTTACCCAGCCAAAACCAGTTCTTGGTGCCTGATGGACTTAGTAGTAGAAGAAGCACAGCTGGATGGCAGTGAGGTAGCATTAACAGAGAAGTGACTGTGGAAAATATTCCTCCTTGCTCAGTCCTTCATCCTATTCAAAAGGCATCTGTGTCACTCTGTCCCTCAGGCCAGTCATAGCTAATTGGAGCTTCTGATGGCTATCCTGACCTTTTGGAAGCAATTGTTAAAGGCCAGCTGTTGGGAAAAGTCAGTGCAGCATCAGTGGCCTGGGATTATTTCATGGCTGCATTCCAGTAGATGATCTGATTTCCCCCTTTACTGATGGAAGATTGATTTTTAGAGGGAAAGTAACCCCTCGTGTGTGCAGGACTGCCAAACGGGCTCCTGGAGACCAAGCAGGAGACATAGTGGCCCTCAGGTAGAGCTGAAACTCAGCTCTTAGAAGCAGTGCAACCCCTCTATACATTGCATTAAGTTCACTGAGCGAAGCTCGCCTGCAGCAGGTCAGATGGTGTGTGTTACAAAGCTGTGGGCCAGCCCCCCTGTAGGCTGACCCCCAAAAGAGAAGCAGACGGTTTGGGGTGTCTGTGTCTGGGCTGCTGAGGAGTTCTTCCTTGACCTGAAATCCACAAGAAGTCAGATCAGCTGATTGCACCATCCTGTCAGTGTGAAAGCAGCAAGAGCAAGGCTGTCGGCGTGCGAGAACCAGCCTGCAAGGCGTCTGAATCAACCCCATGCCTGCAGTGCTGGGGTGGGAGCTGAGTCTGATACTGAGTCACCACTTGCACTGCATCCATTCCCACTGCCCCCAGGATGGGAAGCACACCCCACAGGCTGTGCTTACCACCAGGCAAGGGTCTCTTTCACCACAGCTGTGTCCTGTCCACCTTGGCTGCAGGAGTGTCACCCATCCAGACCTAACATGCCAAGCCAGTTGCTATAGCCAGGTTTGCTAAGTGTGTATTGAAACACCAGAGAACTCTGTCATTCACTATCAGTAAGCCAAGTCAACAGCATTAATGCTGTTAATGCACATTCCTTCCCACCCACTCTACACACACATCAGTCACCTACGCTAAAAAGGCTTTATTAAATGATATACAGTGAATGGGGTCATGTAGTAAATTCCCAATTTATGTCATTTAACACACAGATTGGGCTGAAACGTAAATGATACTAAAACTTCATAAAAAAAAAAAAAGAAAAGAAAAAAGAAATCACATTTCCTTTCCCAGGAAGAAACTGTCAGAAATTCACTCACACAGGCAGCTTATGCTGCTGCCTAGCATGCCTAACAAACCTTCTTAAATTCAACCTAGTTTGATCTGGAAATAAAAGATTTCTGCTCTTTTGATTCACACTAAAGCCCAAAGAGACCAAAAAAAAAAAAAGTGTTGCATGGAAAGTGGTGAATTTTGGCTCATGCCTCCTGCCAGCAGTACTGTGATCTAAGAAATGCATCAACTGTAAAAACTGTGCTTACCAGAGAGTTTTTAAGTTCATGAGAAATTCTTTCTGAGGGTGTTTATGCCCCAGCCAAGACTGCATTCACACTTAAGCTCAGTCTACTCAGAAGTCAAGGAAGATCTCATGTCACTGCAGCAGCAGCCTGAAAATGCCAGCTGTTCTGCAGGTGTCCTGGCCTTTGTGCTGTTACCTCTACTCCAGGCAGGCTTAGCGGGGACATTGTCAAGTGATCGCAAGTGCTGGCTAACACCGCTGATCCCACTGACACATTGCAGGGACTTACCACACTCCCTTGCACTTGGAAAGGCTAAGTGTGCATTAGCACAGCATATTGCAGGCTCATCAAGGGGCTGAGTCTCTGCAATGGGCTTTAAGTAAGTTTAAAAAAATAAGCATGCCAAATGAGGAATCTATTTAGCTCCGGATATAATGGAATTTGTCTGTAACGAGAGATGGGGCAGATTGAGGCCAGCCAGCCCTTTGGGAATATGGTTAATGTCATCACTGGGGCCAATACTGTGGTGCTGGGGATTTGTCAGCATGCCCAGGTAAGGGTCACAGCCTCAAGGGATGTCAGAAACACAGAAGCTTTAGGACCTGAGGATTTCCCACTGCAGCCCTGGCCACTCCATGCAGCTGGTTGTGTCCGGTCAGCCCCCAAAGCAAACTCGAAAAGCTGCCTCTCAGCCCTGGGACGCGAGGAAAACATCTGCCTGCTGCTAAACGCCCCAGCCTCTGCCAGCGCCCTCAGCCCAGCTTCCCGAAATGCCGGTGGCACGACCCTACACCCCCTCCTCCCAGCTAAGCTCCTCTCCAGAATTATCGAGAGAGAAGAAGATTCATTAGCCCGGCCGCTTGATTGAGAATAGACCTACAAACAGCCGGGGACGGAGGGTTGGGGACGTCCACCGAGACAACGCGAAGTCACCAGGATAGCTATACCGGGAGCCCCCGGAGTGAAACGCGGAAGGGGTCCCTCCTGGCCCCTCAGTCCTGAGGGTTTCGCCTACCGGCTCTGATGGCCCTCCCTGCCCGTGGCTGCGGGGGAGGGGGGTACGAACAGCCCAGCCTCCTCCCCCCGGGCCGTCCGACTCTCACCCGCCGCCGCCGCCGGTCGCTGGGGACGCGGCCGTTGCCGGGGCGGGGCGGTGGCGCTGGGCGGGGAAGGGGCTTTTGCGGGGGCAAAAACGGGTGTGTGCGGAGCCCCTCCCGGTCCGGGCACACGTGGCAACCGGAGCGGGGGGGGGTGTGGGCTCCTGGGGGAGCTGGTCGCACGTCGCATGGGGGGTTCGCGGGCGAATGCTCGGCGAGCCGGGACTACGGAGCAGAGCCGGCGCAGGGCGCGGCGCTCGCGGCCGGCTGGGACAGGCCCTGCCTCCCGCCAGGGCTGCGCTGGGCAGACGGAAACAGCAGGAAGGCAGAGGGGTGGGGCTGGGGATCGTGCTCCCCAGTCACGGTGCCCCAACAGCGCTGCTGAAACCTAGTGCTGGAGGTTTGCAGCGCTGAGCCTTGATGGGAGCAGTTTTCCAGCACGGAAGAAGTGTGTGAGCTCATCACAGTGTCCCGTTGGTGGGGACACTTGCTGAAGTTCATACACTCCTGCAGTGGCTGGCAGCTGCTGTGTTATCTCTGCAGTGTGGCACGAACAGAGTAGGCAGCACTCCGTGAATAGTTAGGTACCAGTATTCAAGTGGTAAATGCCTGGCTGTGCTCGAGGTACCCGTTTTGTTGCCCATTTTTATTTTAAGGCTCATCAGTATTTGCGACAACTTCTTGCTAAAAACATGTTATGGGTGCCTGAAACTGGCTTGCTTCAAGGCCTCACATTTTGGGGCTGCTACCCTTGAATGACAGATCGCAGGCAGGCCTGAGGAGGAGGAAAGCAAATCTGAGAACTCCACTGACATCAAGATCTTGGTCCATCTGCTGTATGTCCTCCTTGGTCTGCTCTTTCTCCATTCTGCTAGTGAGCACCCTCTTGTAGAGCAGAGGAAAGGCCTGAGCCCTCAGCACAGCAGCAACTGGCAGGTGACATAACACTATGGAATCAAGAGAGTAAACAAAGGGATGAAAATGTGCATCCCCTTCTTTCTGCTTCTCAGATCTAAGGGTTTTGGTATTTGCCAGTAGATTTTCAGACTGAAATGTGGCTTGCTTTCACTCATTCAAAATGCTGATGCTCTCAGTAATGGGTACATGATGAGTGTAGCCAGCCTGTGCCCTGTGGGAGCATAGATAATACTGGTGCCAGCTCTCCTGATAGTCCTGCAAGTCCCATGATAGCTGGCATTTTTGGGAAGCTGTGCTGACTTTCATGTAAAATATACCTCCTGGTCACGAAGAAGATGTGACAAATATGATTCAAGATTAGCCAAAAGGCTCATCAACAAAACAATAAATGAAAAGAGGCATAGATTAAAAAAAGGATCAGGATTTTGAGACCTCCTTTTTGAGTTTCAAAGTTAGAATTTGGCAGCAATGTACTTCTTTTTTAGGTGTGGCCTGATTCTGTCACTCAGCTCCTGAGAAGACAGGGACACCGCCTGTGAGGCCAGCTGGTGTTTAACACAGCAGGGGTGTCAGAAGCCTTGCAAAGCCCTTCACGAACACTGGCCCCTTACTGACCACGTTATTCATGGCAACACATCTTCAGGGCTTTCAAGATCTTGAAAAGCAGAAATGGGAGCAATATAAAACTAGAATTTTTTTTTTCCCACCAATTTCCATGCAGGTATTCGGTTTGACTGCTGAATAACAAAGGAACTGGCCAAGTCAGATCCACAGAAATAGCCCCCTTAAGTTGCTTCAGCCATTGTGCTCAGTTTCTGAGCTGAGCCTTCAACGAGCCATCAACACTGAAGTCTTTATCCCACCTCATGGCTAATAGAATTCAAAAGTCATGTTTTGAAGATGTCACAGTCCAATAGACTCCAGCTGGGTTTGTCCGAAGTCAGTGATTGCCAGGGATAATATTGCCAAGTACTGCAGCTGATTTGGATGCAATCAGGTGTTGAATCATGTGCTGAAAACAGGTAGGGGTAGCTGAAAAATAGCTGTGTTAACACATAATCTACCTTATAATTTATTTCCATGTGTGTAGACATTAGCACGTGTTTCCAGTGAGATGTGCAGTGTCAGTTGCTCCTCAAGTGTCATGAAGTAGCTGACTGTGTGGAGAGTAAAACACTCCTATCCATTCCCATTCCCCTTCCCCCTGTTCACATCTGAGGGAGGGGATGGGGGAAAGCCCTGCTTCTTGGCCTTAGTGACTAGAGCATCATCGTAACAGCAAATCCCAGCTGCTCTCTGTATCCCTCCAGCTTCCAGGTGTCACGTTTCCCCCAGACAGTGCCTATGATGGTGTTGTGCCTTATCAGCACCTGGAGTTTGAGGACAATGTAACAGTAGTCGAACTTCATATCACAACAGATAAATAGGAGAGGAGCCAGGTCCTGCAGTGCCTTGTGCGACAAGAACATATCTCACAGGGCATCTTCTGATGTTAATGTGAAGATGTGGATGCTGTTCTGAAGACAGAGCTATGGCTGAAGGGGGACAGCCTTTTTAAGTGTCCCAGGAATGGACTAGAAACATGTTATCCTACCTGACTTATTCCACTTCGATTTCTTTGACTCTTTGAAGGCACTTGCTGGGAGGTGAGCTATGTGGGGATGAAGACATCACCATGTCATACTGGGAAGGTGAGAGAAGGGAATATCCTTGCTTTATCTGCTCATGTCTTAAAGCTTCCAGTTGGGTTTGATTTCTAGAGCTGTGGCACTGGAAGCTCAGGCTTTGTCAGAAAGTTCCAAGCCTCTGCTCCATCCCCAAATGGTCTTTCATAGCACTGCAGACTGTGCTTGCTGAAAATCATCCAGGGAGAAAGACTGGTGGCCAGTATGCAGCGTGCTGCAGGGACCTGCAGCAGTTAAAAGACGAAGTTGCACATCCATGGCTGGCCTGGGAAGCTCTCTCTTTTTGACATTTCCTTTCTCTGCATCTGTCCTGGTTTCTTTTGACAATTCTTTTGACAACAGGCTCCAGCAAGAAGCAGAGCATTGCTCCTCTCAAAGAAGATGCTGGATGCAGCCACTATCATTCTAGGCATTTTTCGCTTCAAGGTGAGCAGATGAGAGAAGGGCACCCAAATGGACCCTTGCCCCATCAGCTCTTGCCTCTCCTCTCCTCTCCTCTCCTCTCCTCTCCTCTCCTCTCCTCTCCTCTCCTCTCCTCTCCTCTCCTCTCCTCTCCTCTCTTCCTTTCTCCCTGGTGAGTGGCATCAGCATCAGCTGTGTCCTCAGAAACTGCACAAACACATCTGGTAAGGTTTTTGCTCACAGCAAGCAACAGACCATTCCCAGTGGCAGCTGGATGTAGCAGGAATTGAAGGAGAAAAAAAAACCCCTTTGTGCACATGTCCACCCGGTCAGCTTTGCTAATGCATCTCCTGTGGCCCCTTTTGTCCTCACATCATGCTGTGATGGCCAGAAGTCACCATACCAGTTCAGGGTATCATTTTATTTGAGTCCTTTATGCCATGTAGGGCTCTAGCTGATGCCTTCAGTTAGGCAACCCTCATCTGTCAGATGTGGCTCATCTGAGGGGGGAAGAACTGTGGGCATAGATGAAGGTCAGGTTTGAGAGGAGGCAGTTGGCATTTGATGACTGCCTGACATCAAAAGGATTCACTAAGGCAGGAGACAGCAAGTTTTGTCCTTAGTGCCAGGGAAGTCCTCTTGCGTGGATGGCTTCTACCCTTTCAATAAGAAGCACAAAAAGTAGCTAAAACTAGGGAAACTCAGCAAATTGAGGATGCTGAGGAGCAGGGATTGGCTCTAAGCCCTGTCTCCTGGTCCTCCTTTGGCTGACTCGCTGCAGCTCTTGCTGGAAAACACTCCTTAAAAGCAGCCAGCATCTCCTGGAGTCCTGGAGGAAGCGGCAAAAGAAATAGCATCCTGGAAGAAGGAAAAAGCCTCCTGCACAGCCAGTGCTGAAGGACAGGGAGGCAGGATGCTCTCTGTGCTGCTGCTCCTAAAGCTTTCTGCTCTCCTTGGGTCCCAGCAGGAGCCATGCAGCTGCTGACAGCTATTAATAGATGGGGAGAACGTGGGTTTTGTCTCCTACTGCTTCCTGGGATGAATGGTAATTACACTTAATGAGACTGGATTCAGTTCCACCTCCTACCTTCCAGCCCCCTTGCCTGTGCTGGCAGGGAGACACAGGCCCATCTGCTACCTGTGCCAGCTCTGTGGGGAACAGGGCTCACAACAGGGGTGGAGGCCCATCTCCCTGGAACATCCCACAGGCCTTGCCCATGGATGCTGGGCACATGGGAGGAGGCAGAGCCTGCCAGTTGGTGGTCTGCAGGAGCTCCTCTCAGCTTGCCCTTCCAAGTGGCACACAGGAGCCATTTGGGGGGAGTGAGAGAAATGATACACCAAAGCCTGAGGGTGCAGGTGTGTTGGATGCTCTCTCTTTGTGATTAATTAAACAAACAAGACAGGGGAAGAAATAATCAAGGGTTTTGACCTGTTGTTATGGCTGGCATCTCTACCACCATGCACTGCACAAAGGATTGTGAAAAGCAGGAAAAAAAAAAATCCTTCATCCACTGCTGGTGCAAGCCAGTCCCAGGATCTTTTCTTCCAGATCATATGTTTTCTTGACTGGATCATGAAAACCTTCCTTTGAGCAGAATCTGTGCCCAGGGACCTACTGGCTCCTGTTTGCAAACACCTCCTTGCTGCTGGAGCCCTCACTCCTTCCCTCTATGAGATCCCTCCAACATCAGGCCAGAAGACTCAGGTCCCTATGCTGCCTCCCACTCAGCCCTTCATGTTGCATCCAAATGGCAGATGGCATACTAGGCTCAGGCAGGAGCTGTGCCAGGCTCCCCTCCCTTTCTCTCTGCTCTTTGATCTATGGAAAAGATATGGAGAACCAGCACTGCCAGATTTCAGGCTGCTATGTTTGTTCCAGCTTCCCTGGTCTTCAGCCCCAGTTCACAGTGGGATTGATGTGGGAGGCACTGGCAGAACCCCAGACCAAGGGGTGCCAGTGAAGAAAGGACCTACTCTGAAGCAGTCCCTTGTGCACAGCTCCCAGGCTATGCTGTAATTAACAAGCAATGCCTAGGATGCAACCACAGCTGCTGCTTCCTCCACACTCCCTCACCCCACTTACTTCTTTACTTGATGGAAAATTTCTTGTTTGGCCGGGCACTTTCTACTGGCTTCTCTTGATACCCATAGATGGGCATCTCCACTAGCACTGCCTGAGCTCTAGGGTCTCCACCATCACTGCTGTGACACAGCAATCCCCACAGCTCTGTCCATGGACCATGCATCCCCTCACTGCCAGGTCCCTGCCACTCATCTCCTTGGAGGGGATGGGGAAGACATCTCCCTTAGTAGAGTCCAGGAGGGGACATGCACAGAATCAGGGTGAGCTGCATCAGGTCAGGCCATGCAGGAGGTAATTAATATCGAAATGCTGGTCCCTGAACACTTTTGCTAGCCCTCCTTCTCTGCACCTCTTTTCCTGTGAAATGGGGTGCTGTCATGTCCTTGGAGAGGAGGCTGCATTTTCTCTTGGAGGAGGGAAAACATCTAGTTAGTGGCTTCTATTCCTGTCTGAGCTTATTGCAGCCTTCACGACATTCAGAGCAGGTGTGAAGCTTTTCCCTTCCCAGGCTGAGAATGAAAGTTAGTAGGAGGCTGGTTTCCAGCACTCTCATGGATATACTCTGTTGGGTTTGTGTGGTCTCTTTTTTTTTTTTTTCCTTCTTTCCCCAGGGTGATCCATGCTTTGCATCTTAGCTTGTGATTCTGTGTCATTCCCTTCCTTGCCCCAGTTTCCATGTCTCCTTGTTGTGTTGAGGTTTGATAAACTCAGGGTGCTTGTGATGGGGTAAGTGCTCTAGAGGGATGCAGAGGAGGCCCAGGTCCTACAGCTCAGGTGGTACACAGGGAGATTTTGAAAAGCCCAAGGCAGGCAGTGTAGCATCTTTCCCTCATGTGGCCACTAGAAAGCATCTCAGAGGTCCATGGACTTTGTATATTTCAAATGAGGGCATTGCTCCTGCTTGTCTTATTTACCTGCAAGGCATATCCTGTGATATCCCTTGCAGAGGGACATCCAATACCCCTTTGCAGGTGACCAGCCCTTCTCTTGAAGGCTGGGGATGCTCCTCAGAGCCTGATACACAGAAGAGGGAGACCAGTGAGGAGAAGGCTGAGCTATTACAGTACCCCTGGGACAGCTGGGCTGTGTGGGCTGGGGAGGTGGGGGTACCTGGGGAAGAAGGCTCCTTTTCCATCTCTCAGACCATTGGTGTTCCCCAGAAGCAGCTCTGTACATACTGCATCAGCACTTGCAGGGTCTGGTGTGGGGCAGCTTGAAGGGGCAGAGGGTGGCTTTTGTCCACCCTGTCACAGCAAGGACAATGTTGGGGCGGTTGCCATAGTGGGATTCGGATGCTGATGGGATAGGACAGCCTGGGAGCTTGTGCACCACGGGCTGCTGAGTTGACACTGTCCTTTGGTGCCCTCTTCCCACCCCAGCAGAGCTGGGCACCAGCAGGGCTGGGGAGCTGCCAGCTGCCATCACTGTCCTTCCAGAACCCTGCTTTGTGACAGATCCACTTCCCACCACCACTGCGCCTGGCTCCTGGGCACTCTCTGACCCTGCAGCAGGGTACAGGGGCCCCGGCAGAGCCCTGGCCCCCTTCACATTCCCTTTCTGGGTTCAGCTGGTGGAGCAGGGGAGCCGAGGCCTCAAGCTGCAGCTGGTCATAGCTATCTGTCACTGCTTGTCTTGTCTGCCTCTACCGTGTCCAGCAGCACTGCAGGCCAGCTCAGGGAAAAGCACTGGGCTTCCCTCTTGTGCCCCATCACCATGTTGGGATCACACAGGGCTCAGACCTGGCAGGATCACACTGGCAAAGGGACTGGGGCTCAGCCCTGGCATGCTGCAGGCTCTGCTTGCAGCTGCTGTGCTGAACTGCCTGGAAACCACATGCTTGTTCAGGGGCCAGAGCTTGCCTGATGTCTGCAGGGTGCCCTTGAACCCACGAGGGGGGACCCAGAGTGTGCCTGAGAACTTGTGCCAGTCATGTGCCAAGCGCGTCTGCTGCCTCTGTGTCTAGCCTGTCCCTGGGTTCTGCCCTGTTGTGCTTCCTGATTTCTAAGTCCAGCTGCACCCCTCTACTGTAAGGCCTCCAGCTCCTCCTGCTAGGGCCAACTCATCTTTCTCAGTTGTGCTTTCTGGTTCCACTGCTTGATGGATGTCTCTTTCTTGCACCTCGCTGGCTCAGTACCTGGGGCTGGGTGTCCGGAGTGATGCTGTTCACCTGGGGCCAGGGCCTCCAGCTGCAGACCTCTTGCTTGCCATTTTCTAAGCAAGGAACCACCAGCCTGGGAGCTCCCTGGCCCTTGGACGTGGACAAGTGGGTCTCATCTCCCAGAGCCTGACTCTGACAGGGAGTGGTGGTGCCCATAGAAGGGACACCCCATGTATCCCAGCTCATGTTGCTGCTGTAGGCAGTTCTTGGGTCACTCTCAGGGCAACCAGTCCACGGCAAGGAGCTCTCCTGGCTCTTCAAACCTCTGGTCCATTCCAGGTGAGTGATTCCTGTGTTTCTAACAGGGTAGGGGAAGAAAATTAAAAGCCCAAGTGAGCAAAGCAGCAAGGCTGAGCCAGGAAATGTCAGAGATGTCTCTGTCAACACAGCAGCCGAGGCAAGTAAGCAGGGAGGCAACTTGTTAATTATTGATAGTGCTTATAAATACATGCTGGGACAGTGAGGAGAAGGTTACAGCAGAGCAGAGGAGCCACTTCTGGGTGGGGGAGGGAACCCAAGAGCTCCCTTGTTTTAAAGGTCATTTAGTTTTGCATCTTCTTCGTGCTTTCTCTGTAAAAACTCGGTCATATTTGAGTTGATGGATTATCTTGTGCAGCTTCTTCCAGCACCTGCCTAACCTGGTTAGCTGTGAGGAGGACAAGGAGGGAGGAAAGGAACCTCTATGTGGGGGCAGCAAGGGAAGCAAGGGGGAGGGAGGGAACACCATCTGAAATGTGGGACAAACAGGCAAACAAGGAGACAACAAAATTAGTAGAGCAGCAAATCCCAACCCGAGTGTAAATAATTCCTGACCATGTGAAAAGAAGGTTTATGTAGGTTAGGATTTATCTTCCCATTCCTGGAGCTCAAGCCCAGGAAACCTCTGATGTGAAGCAGGAGGGACATGCGTGAAGTGATGCTGGGCAAGGACTAAAATGAGATGCGGGGATCTTAGCTGGGGACTGGAATAGTAACTCAGTGTCTGCATAGCCTCAGGGATTTTTGCAGAAGGCTCAGGGTGGAGCATCCTGGAATGACCAGACTATCTGGTGGCAATAGCTCTTGGGTAGGGATTGCACAGCCAGATGAAAACATAGGAAAGGTTTGGGACTGTGTTTGTGTCAGGACTGGAACTGTGGGCGGTAGGACTCCACAACTTACTCTGAAGTCCTCCAGCCTGCAAGAGTGACATAGCAGCACTGGATGCAGTGCAGACCCAGGTGAGATGGAACTCCTTCCAGTCTCCCACAGCAGACACAGCAGGACAGGGTATCCTTCCACCCTTCTCCAGTCTCAAGGGAGACTATGATGGGCAGCAATGCCCCAGTGCTGGGGTTGGTCATGGGTGTAGCTTTGCTCATTTTCCCACTGGGAGCCTGCTCTGGTTGCATGACAGCAGGGTGAGAGGCTCCGGCAGTGCATGGTGGATGCAGCAACAGGTGGCTCTCTGCATGGTGGGTCTGGATGCAGACCAGGTAACACCATGGCAGCCTCACTGATACACCTTCTGCACTGACATCCTGGGGCTCAACCTCTGGTAGACTAAAATGCAGAATGCTATAAATCAATCAAAATTCATCCCTCCATTTCCCTCCAGCAGGCTGCACCCTTGTCAGGAAGGTGGGCTCGGTAGCAGGGTGCTCCTGACAGTGGTTGGGATGGTGGTGGTGGTGAGGATGGAAGGAAAGGGGCCCTTCTCCCAGCCCCATGGGTTTTCCTGGAGCTTTCTGGAGGAGAGAGGAGCTCGGGTTGCAGCTGAGCAAGTGGCACAGAAATGCCAGCTGCAATTCAAGCTGACAAGCTGACTGCAAGGCACCAGTGTTCTCGCACAGGAACAGTCTGGCCGTGAAGGGCATGCAGCAAAGGTGAGCTGCAGGGACTCTCTGTGAAATGTCTCTCCTGCCACCACGGGCTCCCAGCATGCCGCTATGGGCAGGATTCTGCTGCAGTGTAAACTCTGCTCTTTCCCCAGCAGTGCTCCTGGGAGCTGGGGCCTCAGAGATCCCCTGCCTCTCACTGCCATGCCCAGGGGCTGCTCCTGCCCCACCTGCACACCCTACACGCTGCCTGTCCTTCAGCTGAATGCCTCTAGTGCAGCCATCCCCTCCTTTCCCAGGCAGCTGGGATGCAGAAGGTGAGTGGCAGCATCAGTTTGAGATGGCCCAGAGCTGCTCCCAAGGGAGGGGATGCCCCACCTTGCTCCAGGTGCTCTGGGTCCACAGTTCACCACTGCAGCCTTGTATGTGCTGTGCAGCAGCTATCTGCACATGCGTGCCGCTTGGTGTGGGTACCTAGCTGCTGTGGGAGTGGGGAGTCCATGTGGGGGACACTGTGATAGTGAAACCCTACAAGTGTAACCCATAAACCCACACATATGTGAATGTGTGGGTTTATGGGTTACACTTGTATACATATGTGTGAGGTGAATACCACATTACATGCTATCAATATGCAAGTAGAATCATAGAATGGTTTGGGTTGGAAAGGACCTTTAAAGGTCATCTCATCCTCCTCCCCTGCAGTAAACAGGGACATCTTTAACTAGATCATGTTGCTCAGAGCCTCATCCATCATCGTTTAAAATTCACGTTTCACTCATTCATTTGTGAACATTACCAGGGATGGAGCACATACCACCTTTCTGGGCAGCCTGGGCCAGTGTTTCCAGGTGGTATGAAGGAAATCACAACTGAAATTGTGCAAAGGGAGATCTGCGTAAAGACAGGTGCAAACTCTTGCAAGTGGGTGCTTGAGATTTGTGAGTTGGTGTGTGAGGGTGTCCTTGTATGTGCAGGGGATCTGCTGCTTCTACCTGTTGGTGGGCTGGCCCTGAGGTGTGCTGCTCAGACCAGGGACTGGATGCTCAGTACCACACCAAGCTGTGAGTTGGGAAAGTGCACAGTGATGTTATCCCTGAGGCAAGAAAGGGTAGCAGCAGCCAGTGGGTGCTGGGCAGACCCCGGCTGCTCCTTGTGGCCTGCTGGTCACCTCCTGCAGGCACTGGTGGCCGGGATGGGTATCCCAGCAGGGGAGGAGCTGTACTCTGGTTCCCTGCGCCAGCCTCTGAACTGCTCTCCCTCCTTGCAGGGCTCAGCTTGGACATGCTATGTTATGTTCAGTGTCTCTAAGAGATGCTGAGCTCCAGCCCTGATGGACCAGGCCCCACAGCTTTTGAGTGCACAGTTCACCCTGCATGCAGCATTCCCTGTGTGACTTGGCTCCACTACCACCACTAGGATCCCAGCACCTTCCTGAAGAGTGGGTCCTGTGGGACTCAGGGTGCAGCACTTCAGGCCCATACAGCAGACTACCCCAGGGCTCAGGGGTGCCTAGGGAGAGCTGGGCTTCTTGCAGGTGCTGCATGACAGCCTCTCACTCTGCAGCCCAGACTAAGGGAAGCAAAGTGCATGAGAAGAAACAAGTGTGTGCACTTTCTGCTCCACTTTTGCTGGTCAGGTAGTTGCTCAGGATTGGGGCTGGCAAGCCCTTGCATTGCACATGCCCTTAAGGGACCTTGAGGTCCATCTGGACTTATGGAGATGTTGCCAACATGACAGCACCTGTTCACAGCAGAAAAAAAAAAAAAAAACTATCTCTTTAATTAGTTTCTTGGTTCCCGCCCCCCCCTTCTGGGTGCATGTGTTTGGAGTTGCAAATGTGTGCCTAGGGTGTGACTCCCACCTTAGATCCTTGATGACCATAAGGGAATGTAGGCTGCTATTCTCACCTGACACCAAAATTTAAAACTCACGTTTCACTCCACCAAGCCCTCCCAGCTGAGCATTGCTTGACCTGTCACTGAAACACAGGGCCTCCCAGGTAGAAATGTGGTTACTGTGGCTGGAGCATGGGACATGAATCACTTTTCCTTCTGGGGAAGGGCAAGGACAGGATGGGGTGTAAGTCTGTGTACTCAGGATTCTCCAGGAGAACAGCAGGAAATGCTCTTTCCCTAGAATCACCAAAGGCCTGTCATGGCCATGGCTCAAACCCCATCCTTTCTACTGCAGCAACCCCTTTCTACCAGCCTGGGGGGTGATATGGGCAGCACCAATATCTCCACTAAACTACTCATTGGTAGGATAAGAACCCTTTTCTCCTTCAAGTAGAGAACAGGTTTAGTGCTACTGAGCTTATGAGAACTAGTAAAATCATAACTTGTTTATGCTATGAGTTCACTGATGACTGAATATAAATCCTTGCAGGCTCAAAACCAGGAAAGGACATAGCCAAGAAAATGGGCTTCAAGCTGCAGGACTGTTAAGCCTTCCCCCCGTTCCCCTGCTCAGGCAGTGTGAGCTTATTTCTAACTGTGGGGCTGAGCTTGTCACCCTGAGAGCAGGAAGCTACTTTTCACATGGGACACAGAGGGGGAAGAGCAGAGCTGGGGTGCTGAGCCATCAGGCCTTTGCTGCTCACTCACTGCACAGTGCCAAGACCCCAACAGCTCCGATTGTAGAGATGAACCTCCTTCCAAAGGCCCCAAGGGCTACTGCTCAAGTTACCTCTGCAGCAGCAGCCCTTGGCCTTCCAGGAAAATGATGAGAGGGGGCTTAACCCCATCAGTAAAGGCATTACCTTGAATGTCAGTGCATGGACTCCTGCCCCTTAAAGGGACTAGGCAAAAGTTTACAAGGGGTCAGTGAAGTTAAAAAGTCAGGTCAAAGTGGGTTAATTTCATAAGGCTGATGCTGGCAAACTCAGGCTCTGCTTTTGGAACATGATGCAGGAACAGCCCAACCCAGCATTCCTCTCCTCCTCACACCTACTCACCAATATTAAAAGGACACATCTTCTGTAACAGCTATTAATACAGTAACACAAAAACAGCCCAGGAAAGCACTTTCCTATTAAGACAGAACACCCCTTCACCTCCCTGCATCTGGTACTGCTGTGGCCCAGGTGAAACACAAGAGCTGTGCAACACCAGGCACCAGCGCTGCTTTCAACCAGCAGCACAAACTGGCCCCTGGAACCCTCTCCAGCACCCTGGATACAGTATCTAAAATAATGGTGCTTTGGCCAGGAGGTCTAGACATCACTCCAGCAATGAAGTCTGAAATGTCCATGAGTTGAATGTGTTTGGTCTGCTACTGCTTGTGAAGAGCAACCAGTTTAGGTGGGAGACCTGCTTACTTCAAGGCTAAATGTCTTGCTGCAGGGAGTTCCACCCTGGAACACAGCAACAGTCCCCCATTCACATAACTCACCAGATTCGTGGTGGGCTTTAGGTAGGTACTGGTATGTGAGGAGCTAGTAGGCAGCATAAGAAGGAGGAGTTACAAGGGAGTGACAGAAGGAGACAAGGACAAGACATTTATCCAAAGCAAAGCAGTAGAGGCTGGGATTATTTTGTTCCCTCCATGGTTCAGTACTGAGGACTGGTTTTAGCACTACTCATTGCATGGCCTAACAAGCATAGGCTGAAAAAGCTGAGCCAGCAGGTGAAGGGGGACATCTCTCCCCATATCTAAATTATAGTAGCATTTTTAATCAGAGGGCCTTCCCGAGCTCTGTAGTAGGATGGGACTGCCTATAAGAGCACATGCTGACTTGGGAGGCTGCAGGGAAGAACAAACCCCTTTGCCAGAATAGAGCAGAAAAAAAAAAAAAAAAAAATGCAGCTAGCAAGAAACATCAGGGGATAAAACAGTCTCTACCATTTAATGGCTTTAGGATAACACTGTGCCATCTTCCCAGATTCTCATGGAGCCTCTTGGTGCTGGTCTTGTAGCAAGAACTGCACTGTTCCAGAAGCAGGATCAACTGGTGCTTTCTGAGTTTCAATCCTCATGTGCCCGTTCTGTCAGTGGGATCATGAGTGGGGTCTCTGCTGATCCCTGATGGCTAGAAGCCAAATGCTCCAATGCAGTGCTTGCAGCAGTGTTCAGTGTGGGAGCTGCTAAACATTTCAGATCAGAGTATAATGTATGCTCTGCATCAAGTGTCCATATAGCTCGCAGCTGGGCTGCATACATACAACTGTCCTGCCACCAAAGCATCACAGTTATTTCAGAGTTTACTCTGAGCAAACTCCAGTGCAGTAGTCAGGGCTCCCTGCATGCCATTGGCATTGCCACTGCCCTTAGCGACGATGGAAGAGCCTCCTGCCTTCCCTTCCATCTGCGTACAGACAGCCACGGCCCAGTCAGCAGCAGAGAACACAGGGAGGCAGTTCTGGGGAAGAGACACAGAGCAAAGTAACTTGGGCTGTAGACCACTCTGCAGTCTGGATAAAGAAAGGCAACAACATCTTCTCTTCACTAAGCCTGGGACCTCACCCCTGAAGCAATCATGACCTTAAGGACTACAAAGGCTGAGCTTGCAGGTCAATGTGGTTTCCTGCCCCTGGGCAATGGCCTGGAGGATATTTGTGCCCAGCAGAGACTGAAGGCATAGCTGATCCCAGTATGGTGACATCAGGTCCTACCCCTGCGTGAATAACCACCAACACTGGGCAGAATCTCAGGAAAAGCCTCAACTGGGACCTGCTGGTCCAGTCCCACTTTGCAGGCAGGTTCCCTCTGTCTCTACCAGGGTTCTGCTTACCTTGGATACCTGACAGGCACAGAGCACCTCACCAGAAGGCTGAGGGCTGAGCAGCAGGACTGATGTGCCAGGAGATTTATCACACAGCTTGTTCACTACCTTCATTAGGATCTAAAAAAGGAAGAGAGAAGAGGAGTCAGGCTACAAGAAAGGAAACTGGCATGCAGTAGAAAACATGCCCAGCAGCTCCCTCTTATTGTAAGCAGCACCCAAAGTACCACTGGGCCAACAAGTAACATAGATTACTCACAGAGAGGGAGTCAGCTGGGATGGTATCAATGATGACAGGTTGGTTGCAGTGTTTTGCCAGCAGGCTTTGTGCCTTCTCTTCAGCCTGAAGGAGGAAAAAACACAGCACTTGAGGGGCTATAGGCGGCACAGGGTGGGCTGGATGAGGACATATGTATGCGACAAGTACATAGGGAAAGGAAGCACTCGTCTGTCGGATAGAGGGTGGGGGGAATGTATGTTAGCAGAAGACTGGCAGACTGAAATCTCCACATGACCTATACAACCCTCCTTCCTCAAAAGGAAGCAGAGATTTAAAATAATTCCCTTTAAAAGTGGAATAGAACCACAGAATTATAAAATGCCTTGTGTTGGAAGGCACCTTTAAAGGTCATCTAATTCAACCCCCCTGCAGTGAGAAGGGACATCTTTAACTAGAACTAGACAATGACCTGTTCAGTCCCCAGCCTCCTGGACCTACACATCACCCCATGTCTCAGGCAGGCTCCTGTGCCAAGATACTCTTACTTCAAAGGAGACTTCTCTCAGAGAACACCAAGTCTTGAAGAAGCATTTCAAAAGGGCTTTTGATACAATTGTGTAAATTAGCAAGACACAAATGCAGTGGGAAGCCAGAGCAATATCTATATGGCTGGGAGAAAGGCTCCATCCTGCCACTGTCTTATTGTATGACCTTTTAAAGCCTGTTTCAGGGCCACCTCATCTTCTCCATGTATAAACAGAAAAGTGATGCCTATCCATCTGTTGGTGTTTGCCAAAAGTGCTAATATGGGGCTCTCCATCCTCACAGATAGAGAGAGACATGGGGATTCTGCAGATGTCAAAAGCCCAGTCAGTCATTCACTGTATTCTAAATTATGGCCCTGATTAATGCCAGTGAAATCAACACAACAAAGGGCTTGTGCTGCACCGTGTCTGCTTGTACCTGCTTCCTTCTACTTTCTAACAGGACCCTTGTGACTGAGTGGCTGTGAAATGTGACACGCACCAGGTCCACTGGTGTACACCACATAGTGCTATTAACAGGCTGCATGTGAGTGTGTGGCTGCCACAGTACCTGTTGCAACTCCAGTTTCTTGATGGCTGTGTTGGCTGTTCGCTGTAGTGCTTTGAGGATAGTCTGTAGCTCTTTTCTTTGCCACTGGGGAATTGCAGTGCTTTCCACCACCTGCAAGAAAATTTGCTGTGTAAGGACACTAAAGTGTACCTAGAAGAAACCTGATAGTTCTCTGGGAGGTCAGCCTGGAGCCTGTCCTCTTCCCACACCCCCACATCATCAGGCCAGCCAGTCACTGTGGCATGTAGCTTTCTCTTTTTCAGCTGGGTATTAGCCCAGGGAAAAGCCTGGGATTTACCTTCCCCACCACTGTCCTCTCACATTCCTTCTGGCAGCAGTCACTTGCAGCAGAGGCACCTAGACGCTGGCTGAAATCTTTGCAAGCACCAGCAGGTATCAATGTGCCCTTGCTATTGACCATAGTAAGGTGTGAACCTGGTAGTGAAGAAGTCATGTGCCTCAAGTGTATAGAGCCCATGCTGGGATTTTTCTGTACAGGAGGATAATCCTTACTTTGGTCAACTGGCCCACTTCTTTGGAGAGGTTCTGCACCGCAGGAATAGAGGTGTTCGTCTGCTTCATTCGTAAGGAGACAGAGTCCACTTCCATAGCCAAGCACTGTCCTTCTTCCCGGGCCTGAAGATAAGAAGGGAGAGAATGCTTCAAATGCAGTGATATAAAGAGGGATGGAGAAAGTGGGGAGGCAACAAAGGTCATAACCACTGAAGTACTGCTCAGGACCCAGTGGGAAGACATCTACAGACAGAGGCTTTAAGAATGACTGTCCCCAAGAGACTGGAATAGAATGTTCCTCTCTAGATTTGCAGCCTACACTAGATGGTCACACCCAGGAGGACCAAGCTGTTGTGCACTTCTCTTTCCTCAGTATCTCACACTGAATCAGGATTTCAATGAGAAAAGCTTGGGAGCCTCGTTTACTTTTTAGTGCTCTTTTTCATTAAAAAGTGTCATCTTGAAACTAACGACTGAAGAACCAAAATCACTAAAGCTGAAGAAAACTCAGCTGTTCAAGCACACTTCCTGAGGGCCAAATCAGCTGGTCTTGGTGCATTTCTTATTGCATTCCCCAACACCAATACACTACTGTTGAAAAACACAAACAAACCAACACAAAAAAACCCCAAAACCCAACAACAAGAACAAAAAAACCACCCCAAAACAAACAACAAAAAAACCCCAAAAATTGAATACAAGCTTTTTTCAACAGTAAAAATCCTTATGGTTTGGAGCATTTCCTCTCTGCTAGATCTTTGTGCCCATGACAGTCCTGCTAGACTTTAGACCAGGATCAGCAGGGTATGTAAGAAAAGCTGTGGACAGTGAGGACTGCTCTGCCTAGCTAGGATACACATCCCTCGTTTCAAGTCACCCCCTCATGACTGCAGCCTCCCTTGTCTGATTAACACAGCTCCTCTCGGGGGCTCTCCAGGTCAGCACTCCCAGCAAAGCATGCAGATGTGCCCTGCAGCTTTTTGTTCCTGTGCACCAAGAAAAGCCTTGCTAGGGACACAGATGCACAGCAGACAGACAGCCAAAAGGGAACAGATTTGCAGGGGTGGGCTTTGCCTTTAGTCTTCCCAATTCCACTGACAGAGAGTCACTCGACTCTGACTGCAGCCTTAAAGGAAGCAGGCAAGGTTGCAGTGCCTCTGACAATTCCAAATATTCAAACAATAAAGCAATCTCACTGACACAATAATAGGCTGCTCACTTTTTCTACAGACCCATCCAGACAAGAAAAACAGTTTAGCAGGAAAAAGACTAAAGAAAAGAAGTAAAAGGGCTGTAAAAATGAGGCCAGATCCCTATAACTGCAAAGTACAAATCCCGCTGTGATAGGCAGGAGGTGAAAGCAAAGCACAAAGGATCACGCCTTTAAATACCTGCCTGGGGACTAAAATTTATAGTCTAGAGGCTTCCAGGTATTTTTTTGCCAAGTTCTTATATTGGAAAAGGGGGTCCGAGGGAAGGAAAGAAGGTCAAGGAGACAGGAGACTAGGATGGGGGAGTGGAGGTGAAGAGTGAGGTACTTAGCAGAGCTGCGCCCAGGGGTGAAAGAGGAAGCCACATCAGGCATAGCAGAGAGGCTCCATCCAAAACAGGGGCAAGCTAATTGTCTTATGCAGGACCATATAAAAATGGGCCCTTCTGGTGCTGCCTTGACATGACAGAAATGCTAGTTCCCCCTTTCTTACCTGTTTGGCTTGTCTCCCTGTCACTGCAATGACACGGCTTATCCCTTTAACAAGCTGACGCTCACTGATGATGGCCAAATCTTCAATAGCTCCCGTTTGTAGAAGATGCCTGCAAAGTCACAAGAGTACAGGTAAGAAAACAAGATGCTCTCTGGGAACAGGAGGACTGCTTTCCTCTTAGACAAGTCTCAAGTGCAGCAGACCCTCCCCAAATCCAATAGCTTTAATCCTTTCACATCCCTAGAATCCTGATGGCACACTGTCAGGCAAGAGACAGCAGAATTGAGGCCACTCCAGAATATCTTCTGTGCTACCTGCCCAGAAGGCTGACCACCTGTCAAATGGTGCACAACAGCCAGGTTCTGCCTTGCTTTCCTCTCCTTTCCTTCAGCAGTGAGATGAAATGGGATTTCTCTTCTGCTTGGCTACTACTGAACCTCATAGAAAGTAATTTTCTCCTCCAACTCCACCACTCTCTTGCCTGGCCAGCTCACATACTGGCAAGCAGACTCCGGTCACAGGGTAGTTGTGCAGTCACAGGGCACTAACAACCTCTCTTTTCCTTCTTGGCTATTCAACACTAGATATGAAAACAACTACAGTGTCTCAGATTCTGATACCACAAGTAAACATTTCAGACAGCTTAACGGGAATTGATCATCTCCACTCCCACTCAATTTCTTGTCCCCCTACTCCCACAAGTATGACTAGAAAGTTGCTCATTTTCAGCTGTATTTGCTCAAAGGTCTATTTGATTCTGTTTGGGTTTTTTTGTGTGTGTGTGTCAGCATCATCCTAAGATTAACTGTTGTTCTACTTTCATTACTGCTAAAAGCAGAAGACGGTGAAGGTAATTAAAAGAATCAGAGAAGTCTCAACATCTCACAACTGTCTCAATGTCTTTTGCTAGGTCCTCAGCCCTCCTGCAAACTCAAAGCACCTTAACTCTGGTGACAGGCCACATACCCCTTTCTCACACTCTTGCTTGTGCCCTACAACTTGCAGGTTGGTTTCAGACTATGAAGCAAAGAAAAATGCTTTGCATTTCTTTCAAGTTTTCTCACCCCAGGACTTCCAAGGCCCATGCTGTCCTCACAAGATCTTTCTGGTGAGGAAACTTAATGGCACAGGGACAGGAAGTGGAGCTTGAAAGAAAGTCCCTACATCAGCCACCAGTGCCCACAAACACACCTTCTGACTGCAAGTAAAAGTCACTTACGTCCCACAGCAGAGCTCCACAGAGGTCTGCATTGCAGCCTCAGAGTCGCGGGTCAGCACATTCTCCACAGGGACCCCCAGGGACACTATCCTCACTGGATCTGGATACCCCTGACAGAGGAGACAGGGATCAGCAGCTAACAACATGGTCTTTAAGGGGCCTTTGCAGACTAACTACATGGCTTCAGGTGTCTGCCTCATTTTTGTGTTATTCTAGAGTAGCCCCAGAGTCAGGGGCAGCACTTCTCCCTAGCAACCAGCTACTGTGGGGAGAAAGAAACAGTTGGGTCACACTACATGCTCTTGATCCAAAGAACTGGGCTGAAAGCCTTTGCATCACCAGCCTCCATATTTTACAACACAGTGCCCCAAGATCCCATCTCTCTCCTATCCTCCTTTCTGAGTTTTGGGAGTCAATTCCCTTACAGAAACCTATTGTGTCAACACCTCCTGTGACCCAGATAATTCCTGCTCATGAAGGCTCATGAAGAAGTGCACTGCTGTCCTGTCATACCTCATTCACTGCACGAAGTCCTTGAACACTTCTTGCCAGTGTGAGTGGGACCTCAGCTGTATGCACAACCTCATTTCTTCTGATCACATCCTGGACCACTTGCTCCACTTGCTGCAGCTGCTCCACAGTCACAGGGCTCTGAAGAAATAAAACAAGTCACCTTCAGGAGAAGCCTCCTGAGAGATATAGAACAAAGGAGGGAGAACTGGGGCAGGGCCCCCAGGCAACTCAGCTTAGGCATAGCAATTCACCCCTGCATCTCATCTTCCCTACTTGTAAGAGGGAATTGTGAGTATCATGACCCTCCCCACCCCCTCCTCCCACGAGGGATAAGGATTTTTGATGCAAAAGCATCAACCAAACTCTTCCAGAGAGATGCTGCAATGGCTGACAGGTTACCAGGGTCAGTGCTCAGCCTAACAGCTCTCAGTTCCCAACCACTCTTGCCTGGACAGCCAGCAGAGACATCAGATATGTGCCACAGCCAAGCTGGTGAACCTCTCAAAGACCCCTCTGCACCACTCAGGTCAGTCCCATGACCACTGGCTTTGCTGAGTCCTTTCCCTGCTGACTCCCATTCATGCCCTCAGTAAGCCCTGCTCATAGTCAGTACAAATCAGAGCCAGTCACATCCAGAGGGCCAAGTTTCATTGCTCAGATAAAATGTGACCTGTCTCTGAAGAAGTGATTATGGTGAGAGGAGAAAAATCACCAGAGAGAAGGCCAGTCCTGGGATGTTGGTACTGCTGAGAACAAGAAAGCAGAAGTGCAGGGTCACCTTGATATCAAAGTCGAAGCGCAGCCGCTCTGCTGTCACGTGGGACCCTCGTTGCTCTGTGTGGTCACCCAGGACGTAGCGGAGTGCAAAGTTCAGGAGGTGGGTAGCGGTGTGGTTCGTCATGCAGGCCAGCCGCTGAGCCTGAAAGCACAGACAAGTTGTCAGGGAGTGCTGGTTCTCCACAGCTCGGGGGAGCAGGGGATGCCATGAAGAGAGAAGTGAAAGGCTGCATGGGAGGGGGTGGAAGAGAAGATGGGGGAAAACAACAGGCAGTAGAACTGTCAGATTAATTTATGTCACAGGGCAGATTTAATTTCTTTCCCCCTGGGATAATCTCTATAAACAGCAAAGAGTAGGCTGGATACTTCTGGGCAGACCAATGGATCATAGAATAAGATTAGAGAGTCACTTGTGGGGTCTCCCACTGCACACTGCAATGAAAAGCAGTCTCAGGAGTACAAGGGACAAGGCTTTGCTGTGCCCCAGGTTACTGAGAACATCACAAGACTCTCAAAGTAAGGCTGGGAAAAGGTTAAGAGCAGAGAGTTATCACCTCATTCACAAAGAGCTGCACTTGGTCACCAGCATGCAGGGTTTCCACAGCAGTAACCTCATGGATCACATAACCACCACAGAGACGAACTGACTCTATGGGGAAAAGTATATCCTAAGCAAAGAGACAGAAAGGTGAGTTAGGACAAGGGAAAATCCAAATAGTTGTGCTAAGTGCCTGGGAAACACAGCCCCCACTGATCCCTAAAAGACAGGTATGAGATGGGTGGAAAAAGCTTACTGTGAATGCAACCAAGTGCCTCAGACCTTCTCTGCAGAGGCAGTGCTACCACCCATGCTAATGAATTTTCCTAACAAGGAAGCCCGTCCACACACAAAAAAATGGACAGCAGCTGCCAAGGCATCTGTCTTAAGCATCCAAGGTGTCATTTCTGCTTCACTGGGCTGGCAACAGAAATTTGATCCCTGCTTCAGCTTGAGGAGAAGTGCTGAGCAAGGCATTATCACATTCTGCAAGACTAAAGACACCATCAATGCCCAGGGGTGATTCTCAAGAGCTGGAATGTGGGAAGGAGAAAAAGATGCACCCCATGTAACTTCCCAGGAGAGGGTTAATGCTCTGTCTGGCAAGGTTGAAGGAACATGCTGCAGTAGTAGAGATCCTCCTTGACACTTTTAGGAGGGCTAAGAGTTTCTGCACCGAGTCTTGGTTTGGGCACTATTTGCAGTCATCCAGGACTGTCCAGAGAAGAGTTACTCAGCTCATGGACTCTCTGATCATTGATTGAAATCTCTCTGCATTGCAACCCCAGCTGGTGAGAGTGCAGCACATTGAAAGGAGACCCAAGAAGACTTTACAGTCTTCCCCAGCAAAATGAAATTGCAAAAGGCTGAGATAGATAAGCAGAGCAGCAAGTACACGCCTGTGAAGTTTCTACTGTTCCTCCCTCACCCCTCCAACCCTGACGAAAAGCCAAGGGAACTGTTAAGAGTGAGCAGCTTGCAAATTAACAGAGTTAAAACAGCCCATCACTTGGGGAATTTTGTCTGGCATCAGTAACCATGGTAGACTTGGGTTCAGGCAGCAAAGGGTCTTACCTGCTGTCCTAAACGTGTCATGTAGCCTTGGTCAGAGGCTTGCCCACCCTGCTCTGCATAAAAGTTAGTCCTGTCCAAGATGACACCACAGCGTTGCCCTGCCCCAACCTCCTTCTGGAGAGACTGATCTCTGTACAGCATCAGGACAGTAGCCTGGCATGGGCTAAACTCTGTCAGGGGGAAGAAGATGTCAGCAATTAGTGCATACACCCTGCCAGATTGCAACAGGAAAGGAGGGGTCACTTCCCCATGCCAACCCTGCCAACACCCAGTCTATACTGAAAGCTGGCACTTTCCTTTGGAGAGAAACAACTACTGGTAAGAAGACAAAGGATCTGTTATTTTGCAACTAAATCACCCCTCACTTACATAGTGACAGACCTGCTGCATAGCAGGTAAGCAGGCAAGGACACCCAATCTCTTCCACATGAGCCTGACACAGCAAGGTGTGGCACACATTCATGTCTTCCTATACTGCAAACTTGCCTGCCTTCTATGAAGAGATGACAGACTTTGTGGACAGGGGACCAGAGTGATGTCCCCTTCCTTGATGCAACAAGCTTTTAACATGTTCTCCCTGTAGGTTCCTTAAAGCCAAACTTGGGTGATCTGGACCGGACCAGTGGACTATAAGGTGGGTGTATAACTGTCTGGGCAGCTGGCCCCACAGAGAACTGCTCAATAGTTTTATTTCCAACTGATACTCAGTTACTAGTAGAGCTACTTGGTAGCTGATATTGGGGCCAACATCATTTAACATCTTCATTAATGACCATCCACAACAAGATGGGAGATACCCATACCCTGCCTGTGTATGGCAACAAATTGGTGGGGGCTGGTTGATACACTGCAGAACAGGGATGATTTTTAGAAGCATCGCAGCAGGCTACAGAAATGGACTGACAGAAACCATGGAGTCCTCAGGATGGCTGAACACAAGTCAGCAGAGTGCCCTTGCAGCAAGGAAGACTGACTGCCTGCTGGGCTGTATGAACACAAACGTAGCCAGCAGGTCAAAGAAAGAGTTATTCACCTCTATTATGCATTTCTGAGACTACTTCTAGAGTACAAGAAATTCTGGTTGTACATAAAGGAAGAAAAAAAAAAAAAACAAGAAAAAAACCCATCCAACATCTTTTCACATTAAGAGTGATAAAGGAAGAATACAGAGGCTGTGGGATGTCTGTCCTTAAGGATACTGAAAATTTAGACAAAGCTCTGAGCAACCTGATCATCTGACTGTGAAGCTGATGTTTCTTTATCAAGAGATCAGACATCCAGAGATCCCCTCCAACCTGAATCATTCTGTGATTCAGAGACTGAGGAGGTGGGACAGTTCTACCTTGGAGATTTCTGCCAATGTCACTGCTGTGCTTTTTTCCTCCATTGTGCTCGCTGTAGTGTATGTATATATGCATGTATATATAAGTACTTGAATTGCCTCACTTTCTGCTTAGTGTGGGTTGCCATTAGCACACTGGTAAGATGAAGCTGGCTGTACACAGCTATCTCTAATTGTTTCTGACAACCACACCACCTCTTACTCTCTGTGGTTTAGCTTTACATTTTCCCTGAGCATCAGCAACCTCAGTTACCCTAAATGATAAAAAGCCTGCACTGGCATCTAGTGGTTTGCCAGAGAAATAGCAAGTGCACAGCTTTAGACAACCACCTAAACTCTTTGCATAATTATTCTCTGCTCTCCCCTAACACTCACAACCAGAAGCCTAATTGTTGAGGACAGACTCACCTCTAGCAGAAGTCAACAGTCCCTGCTTCACCACTGCACAATAAAACCTACTCAGAGCTCACAGCCTTGTCACTCACCAATCCAGAGCCTTCCTGGGGGCACAACACACCAACAGGAAGAAAAGCCCCTACTTTGGGATGAGGTACAGGGGCAGAGGAAAAGATGCAGCAGCAGGGTGGACAGGCTTGAATCACAAAGTACATCTTCTGCATGCATGAGGTTAGGCAGTAAAAGGACTCCTGTGAGGGCTTCCAATGCCCTCAGACAGAGCTTGCCTTACAGACAGGACCTGGTCACTTACCATACTGCCCATGCTGCCCAAGTGTGTAGGCATACTTTGGAGAGTCGTCAGTAGCAGGCACATTGTCGCTCTGAAGCTGAGCCAGCGAGTGCACATCAAGGCACGTGTTTGTGTCCTCCTGCTGTCCTGCCTGTAGGCCATCAGCCTTCCGCTACAGCAGAGCAAAGGCACAGTTAGATGAGATACACCTGCGGGCACTCAAACCAGTAACTGGAGCTATAAGGCTAGGAAGAACTTCTTCCACCTCACAAGGAAAAGACTTGTTTAGATCCAAGCTGATGGAGGCTACTGCTAAACCAACCTTATTCCTTCAAACCCCACAAGCACTTCTGTATCACCCTGTGCAAGTCTTGATGCAGACCATAAGCAACAGCTAACACAAACATCATGGTACTGCTTACTGCCTACCTGTGAAACTTCCAGGCCATAAAAGCTCAGGACACCAAGGCCTCAAAACCATTACCGCACAGGGTGGGCAGCAGAAGCCTTACAGCACTACAGAGACAGAGGAAGTTTTATAAACTCTTCATAATTCACTTGGTTTTTGGGCTATCTAAGGTGGCTCTGCTTTGTGTGATGAAGTTGGATGACATAACTGGCAGAAGACACTCCTAAACTACATGATAACCTCCACTCCAGCGTCAGAGTCCTACATTTCTTCTGATCTGAAGAGAATCATCCATCAGTCAACACTACTCAGTCCCCCATCCACAAGCAAAGGCATTGTGATCTCACTGCTGTTTCAGAGACCCTTCGGGTAAAAGGCATGTGGCCCTGGGGTGCATCTGAAGAATTTCAGCAGAGAGGAATTCTGCCTCCATGCTCACAGGAGAGAGGGAAGGCTCTGAATTATTCTGACAAGGAGAGTTCCATCCCCCTACCTTTGCATCTTCCAGAGCAAGTTCATTAAAAGCAGCTGAATCCAAACTGATTCCCTTTTCTTCAAGCATCAAGTCAATCAGATCCAGAGGGAATCCCAAATTCCCATAGAGGGACCAGGCTACTTCAGCTGTAGGACAAAAAGGAGGACATGAACCCTATGTGAACACAGAATGCAAAAGCATCTCAAGATTTGCTTGGAAGGGACCAATCTAGTGTATGCCTTAGTAACTGGATTCACCTGTGCTGTGTGCAACTGCACTGGTAATGGGAAAGGGGAGAAGTCCTGCAGTTGTTCTCGTATGGAATCGACTACTAATGAAGTCCCACAGCCCCACCTCTGCTAAAATTCAGTGCAGCACATCTAAAGACTGGCTGGTTGCATCCTGAGCTGTTCCTTTTAGTTGTGTCTTGGAGAGATGCGGTTAATCAGTCAATAAAGCAGCAAGGGAATGTTTCTAACTTTCCTGGTGCTTCATTTGTTGTGAGAAGTACTAGAAAACAGTTTCAATCTGGAGATTGAAATCTCCTCTGAGAGATTTTTCATTCTCCTCTGCCTGGGGCTAGAAGGTTACTGCTAGAAGGTTACTACCACATGTATGTGGGAGAGGCAGGCATCTACTACAGTTTTGTCTGCAATGCTTGTGAGGACCTGGATCAAACCATCTGACAGCTTGTCAGAGAAGGGAGACTCACCTGGGAAATTTGAAGAGGGCTCCATCTGCTTCACTGTCCTCTCAATGATGTGCCTCCCACGCTTGAGGGAGGACAGAAAAGCTGCCTCATTCTCATTGATGATATCCATGATCTGCCCAAGGATCAGAAGGTTGGCCACTCCACCTTGGGGAGTTCCCCAATCAGCCCTACTACAGTCAGCTCAAAGCAAATCAAGCAGGTGTCTAACAGGGTTGCTGGGTATGCTTGTACCAGCCTTTTCATTCTCTAAGTATCCATCACAACACATCTCTGATGCATTACTAAGCAGTGCCAAAGTCATTGTGCCTGCTATCACCATTGCTGTCAAAGAAATATTGACTGGGGAAGGCTGGAGGATGACAAATAATCTGTGACGGACATTCATGGCTGTGACCCAATCAAAATTGCATGGCTAGAACAGCCAGAGAAATTGCTCATCACAGTTGCTGTCAGCAGAAGCAAGATGGGATACCAATCCACTTTGGACAAGAGGTACCCCAGGCTAGGACAGGCTGTATTTGCACTTGGCAAAAGAGCCACCCTAGGTTTTTTAGTGCAACAACTGCCTTATACCAGGACAAGCAGGCCCTAGTAAGGACATAGTAGAGCTCCCACAAAGGAAATCTGCCACAGATACTTCTCATGCCCAGGATACAAACACATTCCCAGCACACAAACACATTCCCAGCACATCTTGGCCCACCCATGGGGTATGGAGGAGGCTATGCAAACTCCTTGAGCTAAGTCCCAAGAAAGGGCTGACTTCTGCCCCTAAAAGCAGTGCCTCACAAAGATAAGGAAAGATGGGGTTTATCTCCAGAGGATTCCACATTGCTCACCTGGTCTGCATTCTTCCTCAGCTCTGGATAGGCATCTCCCTGTGGAGGGAGCCTCAGTTAGTGATGACATCCTTAGCATCTTCCTCAGAGGATCTCACAGCACGCCACAAACATTATAGAAGTTTCTCAGGCAGGTGAGTGTGAAGGGAGCCCCAGGGCACAGCTCCAGGGACAGCAGCACAGGGACAAGAATCACACATGGACTTAAGAGTTGCCAGCTCCTGGCTGTCTCCCTGTGACCTGCCTCTGCTAGCCCTTGCATGACACCTTTTGGCAAACACATCCATTCACAACAGGAAGAAAGCATTGTCTTTTAGGATGCTGTTAATACTCACAAGCACAAATTTCAGATGGTTTTAACCAGATACCACAGCTTGGAAGTCACTGCCCTTGGGAAACAACAACGTGCACTTACACGAGGGTGCGTGTAAATGTATGCAAGGAAGGGAACAAGGGGCTGAACAGCATACATGGGACACCCTTTTTCCCCCAAAGGCAGCAGTTTTTACTCACCAGCACTTCCACTACAGTAGGTACCAGGGAGGCCAGGAGCCCGGGTGGAGCTTGGAGGACTTCAGAGCAAAAGCGGACAGCCCTGCGCAGGATCCGACGCAGCACCAGTCTGCCAGGATTTGCCAGGCAGCCACATGAGCATCCCTGCCCAGCTCCCACATCCAGCACAGCCCCCACGCAGCTTCTCTGGCCTGATCTACTGATACAGGCCAGCTTCTCCCCACACTCTACACTCATCCAAGGATAAGCCTACAGGTTGGAACCTCTTCCAGGCTCCCACCTTTCTGCCTCCCCAAAGCTCATGCACTCCCTGTCTTGGGCTCACACTAGAACCTCTACCCTGGCTGTCCATATTCCTTTCTAGACCTAGCTCCCTCCACCCCATGCCATTTCCGTAGGTCCTTACTCTGCTCCAGAGAAGCCTGGGTAGATGCCATCAGTGATGCACACGCACAAGGTGCGCACATGATCTGCCACCACACGGTAGGCCATGTTCATGCGCCCAACATCAGCATCCCCAACCAGACCTTGATACCGGGGTGCCCCAGAGCCCTGAAAGAGAAAATTAGGAGATAGATCAGCAGAAACAAATGGCTGCAGAAGGGAGTTTCAATGCAAGAGGCAGCCAGCTACACTTGACATATATGTTTCTCAACTACCTTTGAACCTTGTGCATCAAATCCTTCCAGAACATTATAGACCAAGACTTCAGCACTTAAGACAGGTCAGCCAATGCCCTGGCACTGAGGAATTCAAGAAACTGGAGGAAAAAAGGATCAGCAGTGCTGTTATGCCAGCAGATTTCCAGTCTGGAATCCTCCCCACTTTCCCTAGAATGCTGCTCTGGACCTGGTTAGACATACCTCTTGTCTCAAAATACTGCACATGTGTAGAGAAGGCTGTACTATGGTACCAGGCAAGCAGTCTGCATTCAGGGAGCTTCTGTTTAGCTGTGATTGTGAGCAGAAGCACCATCACCTTGTGGATGGCATCCAAGATGGGACTGAAGAGATCTGTGTCATAGTTGGAGCGTTTGTTCTGCAGAACTGTCACCAGCCTTTCCAGGCCCATTCCTGTATCCACGTGGTGCTGTGGCAAGGGAAGCAGGTGCCCCTCCACCTCTCTGTCAGCCAGTCAGGAAAAACAAAAGGCAAAAGAGAAGCAAGAGTCAGTTCAGAGGCAAAGGAGCAGGTGAGTCAAAGGGAATGGGAGTGACAGAGAAGTGAAGTAGCAGGTGACCCAACAGGAGCAAGTTCAGGGACAAAACTAACAGCAGCCTGCCTTGGCACTGTCAAGCAGCCAAGACCTGACCATTATATAGCCAGGACAGACTGTAACATAGGGGAAAAAGGCCTTCCCTGAACAGAAGCCCAAGGCCTTCTCCTTCTGCAGGTTTCCCCAGGCTGCTGCAGATCTCAAGAGACCTCTGGGATGCAGCAGTAAGGGAGAAGAGACAAGCAGAGGTTGAAGGAAGACAGAACAATGAAGCAAGGGGGACCAAGAGCCAAACCGGGCACATCTCTACAGCTTCCCTCTTGCTCCAGTACTGCCACCTCCTGGAGAGCGGTGAGATGTCTGAGATTATATGATTTTGGAATCGGACAGGAGGGAAAGGCTCTGGAGTACAGACCAGATGTGTGTTACCTGCTGTACTGCATGAAGACCAGGTTCCAGATCTCCACTACATCGGGGCTGCCCTGGTTCACCAGTGCTGCAGCATTTCTGCCACCACCCACGTGGTCATAGTGGATCTCTGTGCAGGGACCACAGGGACCCGTGTCCCCCATCTCCCAGAAATTGTCCTTCGATGGAAAAGGAAGCACATGACTGACAGGCACCCTGTAAAGGCAAACAGAAGTGGCAGGGCTGGGGCATGCACACGAAGTATAGAGTAGCCTAAATTACAGAGAAATTTGTAAGGGAGGAATCTTTTCTAACTACTACAAACTCAATAATCAAACACATTAGGGTTCCTTTGCTCTTATTCACACAAAACTACTCTCCTTAACAGGAACAAGCTGGACCAAACCAGACTGGATCCTATTCACTGGCCAGAATGGCTGGCAAACACAGTCTGGATCGGGCTGACAGAGACAGGCTCTCCACTAGGTCTGCAGAGCCACCTTCCTCCTTGAAGGGAATTCCAGCAGATCTAAGATCTGATCCCAGTGGACAAGGCTGAACACCAACTGTGGCACGGAGCTGGCTGACCTAGGTTCAAAGCCCACATACAGCCTGGAACAACCTCCCAAAAAGCACAGCAGTGCTCTCTGCAACAGCTTTCTTATCACACTGAAGTGGCCATTGCTAGATTTTGGAGGGGAATGCTGTCTCCACAGCTCATGCTGGAGAGGAAGCAAAAGATCAGAGATCACTCCAAGCCTGAAAACATCCAAGAAACTGCTTAAAGGCCAAGTACCCCAAAGCGCTCAGAGCCCAGCTGACTTTTAACAGCCAAGACAAACCAGAAACAAAATGAATTTAAAACACAACTTTTGGTCCCTACCAAATAAAAAGCAAGCGTGTGACTTTGAAGATTGAAATGTGACCACCTGCTGCTCAGAACCTCTTCTCTAACACACTCACCCCAAGTGGAGCCACACATCCCGGCACTCCTCATCTGCGCTCAGCCCCAGCGAGGAATCTCCACCAAAATAGGTGACGTAGAGACGATCTCTGGGGATCTCATAGACCTCTGTCAAGAGCTCCCAGGCCATGCCACATGCTTCTTCCTGAGCAGGCAGGGAACATAAATGAAGCATAGTAGGCCAGAAGGGTCTTTAATTATCTTCTTATTGACTTTGGTCAATAACCAAAATTCATTTCATCTGCTTACACCCACATGCTTGTAAGTGGAGTTAAATGGATTACTTTCTTTGCAAGGAAAAAATGTATTCACTAGCAAAAAAAAACCCAACAAACTAACATCCGTTATCCTTCTTCTATTTGCATACTTTCTAGTAACAAGCATCAAATGAATTGGTAACTTTTTTTCACCATATTAAGTGGTATACACTGGCATACACATGGTGAACTCTGATTTGTGTGTGGTGTGCACAGCTTTAGAAGGCTGTGGGCTTTGAAAGCCTTCAAGGCACATTTAGTGTTTCAGCACCCCAGCTGACTACCTCTGCTTCAGGCCACAGCGGTCCCAAGAAGCAATTTGGAGCTTAGCAAAATGCCTTTTGCAGACAGTTCTATGGCACTACATCACAGAGCTACAGCCCAGCTCTGAATGAACGGCCGCATTTCCCCCTGGAGAGGGCTTGCTCCTATCACCTCACCTTAAAGTAATCCCCAAAGGACCAGTTCCCCAGCATCTCGAAGAACGTGTGATGGTAAGTATCTCGGCCCACATCCTCCAAGTCATTGTGCTTCCCTCCGGCGCGCACGCACTTCTGGCTGTTCACCACCCGCCGGTGCCGTGCCAGCTCGCTCCGGGGGTGCACCGTGCCCATGAAAATAGGCTTGAACTAGAAATCAAGGCAGAGAGACACCCGCTATCGCTGGGCGCCAACCAGCACCGGGAGCTGTGCCTGGCGCTCCCGACATAAGGACCCGGCGCGACGAGCCAGGCCACGCTCCGCCAGAGGCACAGAGGCCCCTGGGGCCCGGTGCAGAGGACCGGAGGGGCCTTGCCGGGGACAGGCACCTGGTTCATGCCCGCGTTGACGAAGAGGAGGCGCGGGTCGCCACGGGGCCGCACGGGGGCCGAGGGCAGGAGGCGGTGACCGTAGCGCTCCTGGAAGAAACGGAGGAAAGCAGCACGGACCCGCCCTGCCGGCAGCGGCGACGGACAACTGGCACCCCCGCACCGGGAGCCGCAGCACCAGCGCCACGGCACCGCCAACAGCAGCCGGCGCCGCAGCCGAGCTGCCCCTACCACCGCCATGGTGGCCGAAGGGCGGAAGGGGCGGGGAGAAGGGTAGCGACCGAAGGGATGTGAAGGGAATACAGTGAGAACGCAATTGATCAGAGACACGAAGATATCGGCCCCGCTGTCGTTTAAGGCGCATGCGCAACCTCTTCTCGCCCTCCGCGTTCGATTATCTGGGCTGCCGGGGGATTGCGCGGCCGTTACGTCGTCTCGCGAGAGCGCTGGCGCCGCCGTAGCGATTGCTCTCGCCTGCCGTGACGGGCGGGCATGATGGCGGCGCGTGGGGCTTCGCGTCTGGCTTGGTGCCTCCGCCGGGTCGGGGCCAGCAGCGACTGGCTGCTGTTGGAGGCCGGCCTGCAGGTGAGCCGGGCTCTGCCGCGCTCCCCGCGGGCTCCGCTCCCTCGGAGGGGTTGGTCGGTGGGCTGCGGCACAGCCATCGGTGGCGGTGGGGAGTAGAGGCCAGGACTGACCACGTTGGTTACCGGCACCGGTAACGTGCGAGGGAGCGGAGCGTGGGCGCGAGGACAGCCCTTTGAGTGTAACTTGCCAAGTTTTCGGTTGTTAGCCTTTTTTTTTTTTTTTTTTTAACACGATCTTCTATTTAGACAGAAGCTATTTGTATGACGCAGTAACTTAAGGGGGGAAAAAAAATTGCTTAGCTTAGTGGGGTGGTGGTTTGGGGAGGCTAACAATACAGAATATACTTGAGTTCTGGGGCTTAAGTTATTCAGGTGTAAGTGAGGTCATATTTTAAATCTGTTCCAGGTGTGTTTCCGAAGGGTAGAGGAAGAAGCCTTTTTTTGATGAGGATACTTTTTAATTGGAAAACTCTAGTGGGTTCCTGTACTTTTTTTTTTTTTAAGCCTGGTGAGGCAAAGGCCTGTGTTGAGGTTGGGGTGCTGGGAGAGGATTGCCATTTAGTGGTCGGCATCAGGCAGTTAGGTGTTGGGGGTACCTGAGGATGTACCTGATTCTTTTGTGCTTATAAGTTGTGAAAGGTCTAACTTATCTTTTAATGCTGGGCATCTTTTTAAGCAAAGATACTCTTTCATTGTGGATTTGAAGCGAGGAGCTGTCCAAGTGTGTTCCCTGAAGAGCTTGAGTTAATACATCCCTAAAATGTCCAGCTAGGGCTCACTACCTGTGCAGACTAATCCTGTTCAAGAGGTCATTGCTCCAGCTGTCTGCACAGTGCTGTGGTCCTTGTCACAGGCAGCCTGGTACTGCAGGCTTGCCAAGCCACAGGCTGGCGTGTTAGCACCAACCACTTCCATGGTGCCAAACTGCACTGCTGAGGTGTGTGTGGGGTGTGTGTGCTGGGGTCAGCCAGTACCACCGCAGGTAGCAGCGAACCACAGCATGCAAGTGGTGATGTCTCAGCCCCCTGCCACAGTTGACTGAATGAACGTGATCAGTGGGAAGTTTTGTGACTGGCCCTACCTGGTCCTGCCTGTGTTAGTGTGTGAGGCCACGCAGATGTGTGTGACCAGGTGCTAAGAACTGTTCACATGTGTTGGGCATTTCTGTTGAAACCACAGGGACAAGTGTAAAGCTGAGATTGTAACTGAATGCACCTGAGCTGTGGAGACTTCATCCCCCTGAGCCATCATACATCTTACATATGCAATCTGTGTTGACAGAATACTAATATATATATATGAAGCATGTAAGGGTAGGGACCAATGTGGTTAAGTTTGCTTTCGTGAGCTAAGTTTGCTTCCTTGTGTTTAGTTATGACATGGGAGTCTGAGTTCTTGCTTTTAAAGCTTGGTTGGGACTTGCTGTGTAGCAAATTAACTGTTCTTGACTGCAGCATCTTGCCATCTTGTAGGAGTTGGAAGGTGTAATGCAAATAAGTTGGGAGTGCAGGGGAAGAGAAGGGTAGCCTTCATATAATCCATAAAAGCTAGAGTGCACTTTTATAATGTTATTCACCAGAATTAACTCTGGGCTTCTGCTAAGAGGTGTTTGTCTTGCTTTTTCTGCTGTGTTCCGTTGGATCCATGCAGTTGTCCTGTTATGTGATAACTTGACTGAAAACTTGTGCAATGCACATATGAATAAAAAGCACGTGTGTGATTGTCAGATCTTGCAGAGGAGGCAGTGGAGGGAGGGAAAGCAGGGCTGTGCTTTAAATGGCAGTCTGCAGTTAGATCAAATTTAATAAGATACTGTGAAATAGTACAGTTAAATATGTTCTTTCTTCCAGAAGATGGTATTAGTCTAGTCAGATTACTTAGATCACTTTCACTACTGGTTATGAACTATACATGGCTTAGTTTCTGAGCTGTAATATTGATGGTGTGATTTACAAAAGTAGTGTGTGTTTAGGCAACAGTTATATGTGCATTTTTTTGATGGCAGTTTTCTAGGCTATCTTTTTCCTGCATCTTTCCCGTTCATAGACAGCTGAACAGATTCAGGTAGTGAAAGAGAGGGTAAGAAGTAATCTGGGGACCCACAGTTTTCCTGGTTTGCAGGAATGGTGTTTAGTTATGTAATGGCTGAGGTGGGACATGAGTTGGATCGAGAGTGGCTATGAGCAGCTTTGCTGAGAAAGACTTCCATGAAACCAAGGCTTTAACCTGCCTTAGTGCAATCAGATTTTCCTCAGTGTGAGGGAAAGAGAATGCTTCAGACTTTGTAGGTTTCCATTTTCTACGTACTTTTGAGTTTAAATAAAAAAAAACAAACAAAAACATAATATCCTAAACTCTTCAGAAATAGCTATAAGATGCTGATCTAGATACATTTCTGCTGTACTTAAATTGGAATGACATAAACTGAATTTACCATGTTGTTGCTGATTGCAGTTACTAAACTATTTTTATTTTTAGGTTACTATAGGCCGAGGATTAGATCTCACGTACCAGTTGGTGTCAAAAACCTGTCCCTTGATGATCTCTCGTAAGCACTGTGTTTTCCAGCAAAATGCAGAAGGGCAGTGGACTGTCAAGGATAACAAG
The DNA here is from genome assembly GCA_024605025.1 of Megaceryle maxima. Taxonomy (NCBI): domain Eukaryota; kingdom Metazoa; phylum Chordata; class Aves; order Coraciiformes; family Cerylidae; genus Megaceryle; species Megaceryle maxima. The sequence goes on from JANHGN010027311.1 coordinate 63,379, forward strand.
GTACAGAGACTGATTAAAGACTTCATACTCTGAGATTCACTGAAGGAAATGTCCTGTTTGGACTCAAACAATGTATGGGCTATGATATAATGTGGTATAAATGTGATAGAAGATCCATGGGAATGTATCTTGCCTGTTGTGCACTTCTAGCGGGAAGCTTTGGTCTGTTGCAACTGGGATGCAAACTTTATTGCTTTATGTAGATTTGTCTCTTTAGCATTTTTTGCAGACAACTCTTGCCTTGCCAAAGGCACTTTGTAGTCTGTAAACCTGTTTTGTGTTACTCTTTAAAAAAAAAAAAATCTTATGAATTTTGGCAGTATTCAAAAGGATAATGTTCTTGTACTGTTAATGAAAGGATAAGCTGATACTCTGTGCCATAGTGACATAATTGCTTTAATTGTAATCAGCTACAAGAATCTGTTGTTAGAAAAAACTATTTCATGTTATGTTCAATGAGTTTCTTCTGAAAGTCCTCCTCAAATGATTAGAATAAAGTGTTGACATCAGAGTCCTCAGCTAAGTATCACTTTGACTTCAGCAATCTATTCTTTGTCACAATCTCTCTGCTTTCTCGTTTAGGCTGAAAACTGTAAAAATCAGTAACTTGCGTTAAAAGAGCAGTGGTAGAACAAAAAAATTCAGTATGTCATGCAGATTTCAAGGACGTTTGCATCAGCAGCAAATTATTCAGAAAGGAATGGGGTGGCTACTATTAAAATTCCACTGCTCTTAAACAAAGCTCCCTTGCAGTATTTGTATAAGCTTGAAAACTTGAGATTTGTTGCATGACTGGAAACATTTATGGTAGACTATTAACACTTCCTCTGTGTTATCACTGCTACCAGTTTAAGTTGTTCTATTGAATCTCTGAGATGTCAGCTGTTAATGATTTTGCAATTCACTTTGAGCATAGATCAGTTTTGATGCTAGTACTTGAGCTAGTGTCTAATTTAGACATCCTTTTTCTGCTTTGAACATTATCTCTAGCAGAACATTTTCCTTCTTGTTTATATTCTCCCTGTATTTGTGGAGAATTGTCTCTTTTTTTTTTTTTTTTTTTTTTTTTCCCTAAAGCAG